>JALPQI010009282.1:0-57364 GCA_025490895.1 Thaumatotibia leucotreta
TCTTGAAGTTGAACATCTGTAACGTTAATTTCACACGCATAGAAAACTTTTAACAACAGGCATGGAATGAAAATGTTTGTCACGATCAAGAATTAATTTTTAGCACACTACAAAACAAAGTTATCTGCAGGTATTTCAGAACTGCTAGTATTTCAAAACTAAGAAAGTACCAAGTATAAGCCATGATATCATTTGAGATTACTAGAATTACCTACTGTTTTTATTTTTCTCGTCAAGTGGGTAGGGATAGGGAACCTACCCACATGTATTGTTACAACAGAAATCATAAAAAAAATAACAAGACAGTTATTTAAATCATGACATCATTACCTTACCAACTGTTGTCGATTTTAAACCGTTTACATGTGATACATTACCATCAAAACGTGGGCAAGGTCTTTATCCCACTTCTGATGTTAGATTATTTCGATCTTCCATGGCGACACAACTGGAGTTAGGTATTTTAATAAATAACTTTGTGATAACGTTACAGCACTTTATTCCACTTGACATACAGATGAAAGAATGACACAAAATAACACGAGCACCAGTATTTAAGGACTACCGAAGTACTAGAAAAGAGTAGGGATAGAAAGCACCGGTAGTCGTTACACAACAAGTACCAATTCAATTCAAACAATATTATCTTAAGTATTTTATTTAACACTTATTATTATTAATTAAACTTATCCTCAATTTAATTCCAAGTAGTATTTAATATTTCATTTTACTTTATAATGCTATAATTAGTTCATTATATAATACAAAGAAAGTCTACATTTCCTAATCAATAGCTGATCCAATAATTAATTTAAAGTTATTGAGCTTTGACCATTAAGTGCGATAATCAATAGCTTATGAAATAATCATGCAGTAATTTAATAACAATTAATAATTCCCTTAAACTATACTTTTTTAAATACAAAAATAACTTTGTAAACATAAACCAAATACTTAGCGTGCCTATTTATTAATAGGCGCTGTCATATATGTGTTTCAAAAGTATATTTTTTTGAGAATTAAACTGAGAATAACACAAAAGTTAATCTCAAATCACTGACGGCACATATCAAAATAAGTGAGATTAGGATATAATAAAGGATTCAATACACTTGTCATTTAACTTATTATTTTAATAACTAGACCCCAGATTGTTGTCGCGGTGACGTCACAATAGAGTGATTTGGGGAGTAAATGGAATTAATATAAAAAAATATATATATTTATACATTTGTCACCACCCCATCTCCTCCTGCGGGTGTCGTAAGAGTCGACTAAAGGATTGAAGTGTCACTGACCATTCCACAAGATTGATGATGGGCAGCAGCATCATCATATAGTGGACACATTACTGCGATCGCCAATCCGCTTGCCCAGCGTGGCGATTATGGGCATTTACCTCCTAATGCGTCTACACGCATAGTTAATAGGAGAGGCCTACGTCCAGCAGTGGACTACTACTGGCTGATGATGATGATGATGATGATATTTTTTTTATTATTTTTTTTTTTATGCTATAGGTGGCAAACGAACAGACGAATCGCCTGATGGAAAGCGATTAACGTCGCCCATGGACATCCGCAACACCAGAGGCGTCGCAAATGCGTTGCCGGCCTTTAAGGTGGGAGTACGCTCTTTTCTTGAAGGTTTGAAGGTCGTATTGGTCCGGAAACACCGCTTCTGACAATTCGTTCCAAAGTTTAGCTGTGCGAGGCAGGAAGTTACGAGAAAAGCGCACAGTTGAGGACCGCCAACCATCTAAATGGTGAGAATGAAAACATTGTTGCGTAGGGCGATGGCGGAAAGAAGCGGCACGTATTAATCCGAACTACTCCTCGGAACACTCCCCGTAGTACATGCGATAGAAAATGCAAAGCGAGGCCACATCTCTACGCAGCGCCAGGGTATCAAGCCGATCAGAAATACGTTGGCAGTTGACAACTCGAGCTGCTCTCCGTTGGATGCGGTCTAAAGGGAGAAGCTGGTACTTAGGTGCCCCTGCCCAAAGATGAGAGCAGTTTTCCATATGCGGGCGAACTTGCGCCTTATAAAGCTGTAGGCGGTGGGCCGGCGTGAAGTACTGCCTCGATCTATTGAGCACACCGAGCTTCTTCGAGGCCAATTTGGCCTTACCCTCTAGGTGGACGCGGAACTGGACATCACTCGAGATGTCAACACCAAGAATTCCAATACTGGCTGTGGCAGATAGGGAAGTGCTCTCGAAACGGGGGTGACGCGACAAACGGAAGCTTTTTCGCGGTGAACGCGCAAACCTGTGTCTTAGTAGGGTTAAATCGGACCAAATTAAGCCGACCCCAATCTGAGACTTCTTTTAGGGAGGTCTCAATTTCAGACACAAGTTTGTTCCGGCTCTCAATGACGTTTTTCCGGGAAATATTAGCACGGCCGGTGTAAGAGGCATCACCCGTACTATCATCCGCATAACAATGAATGCCGCTAGTATGCAACATGTCATTAATATGCAGGAGGAATAGCGTGGGTGATAGCACACAGCCTTGAGGGACACCAGCATTCACAGACATTAAGTCAGAGCATTCACCGTCAACAACGACCTTAATGCTTCTGTCTGCTAGAAAACTGCTGACCCATTCGCATAATTTCCCTGGAAGCCCATAGGATGGAAGTTTCGAAAGAAGGGCTTTGTGCCAAACGCGATCGAAGGCCTTCGCAACATCCAAACTAACTGCCAGTGCCTCACCTTTTGTCTCTATCGCCATTGCCCAGCAATGTGTCAGGTAAACTAAAAGATCACCAGCCGAACGACCCCTACGGAAACCGTATTGTTGGTCACTCAGGAGCTGGTGATCCTCAAGATACCCGAGGAGCTGACGATTAATTATGGACTCCATAATCTTCGAGAAAAGGGAGGTTATAGCTATCGGCCTGTAGTCGGATGGATTTGAGCGGTCGCCTTTTTTAGGGATCGGGTGCACCAAAGCTGACTTCCACGAAGTCGGGACTACGCCAGAAGAGTAGGAGAGCCGAAAAAGACGCGTTAAGACCGGCGCCAACTCAGGGGCACACATCTTCAAAACAACCGCGGGGATACCATCAGGCCCACTGGACTTATGGATGTCGAGGGAGCGAAAAGCCTTACGCACAGAGCTTTGGCGGAACTGTACATCCGGCATACAGCTCTCGCACCGCGGTATAGACGGCGGCGCTTGCCCCCCGTCATCCAAAGTCGAGTTGGACGCAAAAAGCTTACCCAATAAATCGGCTTTGTCCTTTGCGTCGTGGGCCAACGAATCATTCCCCGTATGCAGAGGTGGAAAAGACGGCGTGCAGAAATTCCCCTGGATAGCTTTGGCAAGAGACCAGAACGAACGAGTTCCCGAGGGGAGGCGCTCTAGTTTCTCGCCAATCCTACCAATGTGCAACGACTTTGCTCTGGCAATGAAAAGTTCCATCCCCTGAAGCACCACGTCAGCAACAGAGTCAGCAGCGATATCAGGATCATCCGGCGGTGTGAAGCAAACCTGCCCCCAAGGGTAGGACGCAAAAAACACCCGCATCCCATCCCAGTCTGCTGACTTATAGTGCCACACACGGCGGCTGCAAGCAACTCGCCGACGCGGCGGGCACGTGAGTGGCACTGTACTCCGGATGAGGCAATGATCCGAGGAACCGAGAGGGGCTACAACGGATACATCATAACCAACCGGGTGAGAAGTCAGCAGAAGGTCCAACAGGGAAGGTTCCTGGCTCTGCACATCTGGGATTCGCGTAGGCGCTGTAATCAGTTGTGTCAAGCCGTAGGTCAGAGCAAAGTCGTGAACAGATCTCCCCGCATGATCAATCTTGCTGGAGCCCAGCCATTCGGCATGGTGGGCATTGAAATCGCCAAGAACGATGATCTCGGCGGATGGGATCTGCTGCTGCACAGAATCTACAGCCGTTTGTATCTGCTCCAAGAGTCGGTCAGTTTCGGCATCACCGCTATGGGACCTATAGAGGCACGAGTAGACGCGAGGATGATCGCCGCAGTCAACACGCAGCCATAAGGTGGAAAGGTCCCTACCTTCAAGATTGCTGAGGCGACGAGAACTGATATCGCCTCTAACGTACACACACACTCCAGCCCTAGGGAGAAAGGAATGCTCCAGTTCGTACCCAGGGTAGGAGAGGTATTTCGTGTCCGCTGGAGACGATATCTGCGTCTCTGTTAGAAAAAGCAAGGCCGGCTTGTCTGTCTCTAGGTGATGAATGGACAGCATTAAGATTTGAATGCAAACCCCGGATGTTGCAGAAGTCCACAGCGAGCGTGGCAGGGGCTGCCGTAGCCGTCTTATTCTTTTTCTTGCCTCGGGAGGATGGTGGATGGCGGAGCGCGGATTTGCCCCCCCCAGAATACGAAACGGGGCGCTCTCGGCGTCCACGCTCAGGCACGACATTACCTGAGCATGGAAGCCCAGAAAGGGATTCTCCAGCGCTAGTGCAGCTGGTACCCTCCTGGGGTAGTTTCTTGATCTGCGCTGTCGTCGTCATTAAGGGGGAGATTGGGGGGGTTGGAGCTCTGGAAACCTTACTCACCGTCAGAAACACAACATCACATACCTATTTAGTAGGTAGTATTGCTATTATGGCTGCGGTATTCCGTAAGGTGGAGGTACTTCCCCAGACAGGCTGCTCCAGATTCAAGCAAAATTAAATTTCGCTGTGCCCTACCTCACTTGTTGGGCGTAGTTTAAAGACATACCCGGGTCAAGTGTATGATCAGTAACACTTTAGTCCCTTAGTCGACTCCTACGACACCCACGGGAAGAGTTGGGGTGGTGACAAATGTATTCTTACTGCCGTCACCACACGGCCCAAAACTAATTAATTCAAAATTAATAAATTCACTGGAATTTTTTATTGTGTATTTATTCATATTTATTCGTTTACGCTTTAGTAAATAAAATTATGTTTTCATTGTTGAAACTAATATAAATTTTTATCTTATCTTATAATTTATGTATCATTTTGTTCTACCAATTCATTTACCTATCACCCTATTGTGACGTCACCGCGACAACAATCCGGGGTCTATTAATAACTCAATAACAACAAAGGTTAAACACTAGTTTCTTAGAGAAATTAATTATATTTGACCTAAATAGAAGCAAAACAGAAAAATCGCTCTGTAGTAAAGTAAAGTATACTGAAAACGTTGATTCCCCTCGGCGAAGTCGGGTACAGCGCTCTGTGTTTAATTTTCATGAGTACCTTCTGTACGTGACTATAGCCGGACTAGAAACCTAACAACCGAAGAGTTGGCCAGAGAAAACCAACTAACTATAAGTATTCTACTGGTTTTAAAAAATAATAATGCATACTCCCTAAATCGGTTTCTTTTACATCAAAGCACAATAATTTTCAGTTCATTCCTGTAACTGCAACCCGTGCCGACTTACATAATTACCATTTTCCTATACAATTTATGAAAATGACCAATTTTATTTGTGTATTTTTTAATGGTTTTAACTTATACTGCTACCTTATAAACATTTTTTCATAATAATAACTTGATGAGATCAGAAAAACAATACATTTTTATTAATTTAGTGTCTGACAAAAAATTTCAAGTTTTTTGTATGGGAATTTAAGATGAAAAAATTTGCCGTCAAATAATACGGGGCAGGTGGAAATAGTCATACAAAATACTGCAAACATGCTAATCTAGGATAAGTGGAATCCTTTTTGACATCAATTTGTATTGGCAATTTCGTGATTTTATCAGTGAAAACAATAGTTTACACAAAAAAATGAGTTAAAAAAAAGTTTATAAAATAAGTCACATGTACAGGCCTCGGCAAAGAGTACGATTTTGTATCGTTTGGCGTAGAAACTTTAGGTTCATGAGGCCCCAGCGCACGCAAATTGTTTGCTGAGATCGCGCAACGTTTGGTTTTGTTGACGTAACTAAAGATCGAAGAGCTGGCGACTTCCTCGCACCACGCATCAGTATTGCGATACAGCGAGGACATGCCACCAGCATCCTCGGTACAATGCCCCAAGAGCCAATCTTAGATATAGGTTAGGTTAGTTAGATTATTTAGATTTCATTTATGTATATAAATGGCCATTGGGGCGGGAAGGTTCTCGAGTGGCGGCCACGTGCCGGAAGGCGTAGCGTGCGTAGGCCCCCCACAAGGTGGACTGATGACCTGGTAAAGATCGCAGGAGTTCGCTGGATGCGGGTGGCGCAGGACCGGTCATTGTGGAAATTTTGGCGGAGGCTTACGTTCAACAGTGGACGTCTTTCGGCTGATATGAAGATGTGATGATGATATAAATTGTACAGTTTTACGTCACATAGGTACAGAATGCGAAGCTATGAGGTCTGCACTGAAAAAAATAAATTGTTAATGGTAACCGAACTTTCGTCAACCTGTAACTTAAAAAAAGTGACGAGCGAAGTAAGGCAATATCTTACCAAAATCAGTTCGGTTAATTTTCTACTAAACAATTGATGTTGCGTATTGCTAAACAATATTAGTTATATCGTGTGAAAACTGTCTGTTGTATATTACCATAAGTTCAGTTATATTTAGTTTACAATTCAGTTATTGTAGACGTGCTGTATGTTGATAACAAATTTACTGTTTGTCAAAATCTTACTGAATTCACAACTTACTTTAATCAAATTTTCTGCTACGCCTAAACCAACTGGCTCAGTAATGTTTAACATAACTTTTTTGTTACCTATAACCAATTTAGAGTATTATTTTAAGCAATTTGTTTCATTATATTTAACCAAATTATTTGCCTGCATGTAACCAAACGAATAGGTTATACACGACAAAAATACGTTGTTCATATACAGCCAAATGTTTAAATTATTTTGACCAAATAGTTTGCCTACTTCTAACCAAATGAATAGGTTATATATACATGACAAAAATACGTGGTTCATATACAGACAAATATTAAATGAGTTGTAAATAGGGCTCACTGTCTGTATAAAATCCAGTACGTCTCATCGTCACCTTTCTTATCCCCTGGGTGATGAGACGTACTGGATTTTATACAGGCAGTGAGCCCTATTTACAACTCATTTAACTACAAGTAGGGTGTATAAGCCACATCGATGATTACCCAAAAATAAGTAACACTAAACGAGCATTTTAATTAACTTTATTAATTGAAATAATAGAAACATTCATAGTAATTTATAAGAACGGTATAGTAATCAAAATAATCAATCAATCAATAATACAATCGCGAGCAACAGTACTTTTTGCATCACTTTATAGGTTTTCATTGCACAGAGTATCTTTGTAAACCAATTTATTTTTCTAAATTATTTTACGAGTAATTCCATTATTTTGCTTGATACATTAGCTTCAGAGTCTCTTTGATTACAAGGAAAATGAAGAAATTAAAATTATTTGGTTTACAAAGACATGACATGTTTTGAAATGTCCTTATGTAACCTTCTAATCCCCATTCCCGAAGGTAGTCTCCAAGGGTGTCTGCTGGTGGAGGTACAACTTCCATTTTGGAATATTCAAGTAACTTGACATACATATGTCATACGCAACGCAAAAAAAGCGTTTGGTTATTTCTATGCTAAGTATTGTCTATATAATGAAGTACGTTTGGTTACACATTGTATTTTATTTGGTTAGATAAAGCGAATGGTCTGCTAGAGTAGCAAACCCATATTTGGTTTTACTCTACTAGACAAAACTGGTTATATGTAACAAAACTATGTATTATAATAGCAAATCATTGTTGAGTTAAATCTAAACAATTTTATGTTATGGATAATAACATCGTCTTTGTTAGAAGCTAGGACTTGGTTTTTGTTGCATATTGTCAATGCTTACTCTTAAATTAGACCAAGCGGTTTATTTACATGTGAACACTTGAATTTGTTTACTGATTTAATGTAAGACGTATACAAGCATTTATTTACGAATAGCCCAACTTAGAATAACATTATCCGTTTGGTTTTTAATACGCAAACCTGTTTGTTAATAGAAATTAACTTTAGTAACGCCATACCGAATTATGGTTAATGATGAAATAGCCAAAGTAGTTCAGTTAAATATTTTTTTCAGTGTGTTCTCTCTGAATACACACCGCATTGGCTCCGGGCGACGCTTGCCCGACTCTGCTCACCTAGCCAGCTTGCTGGCTCATTTTAAACCTCATTAGCCTAGTTGGTAACCCTACGAAACTTCAGGTTCGGATCCCGGCGAGGGTATTATTTGTGTATTCAAATAAAATAAATATCAATTATAAATATTAGATGTCGTACACCAAAGAAAAACGACCAAGATCACCTAATGTCCGAGGTGGAGATCGAACCCACGTACTCAGCTTTCGCGGCTGATGCCTGAACCCCTCGGCCACTCGGTCTTAGCAACCACCGGTCAAATTTCTCGGGTATATGCAATCCCTTACAAGGCTAGGCGCCTTTGACCAGGCTTTGGCAGTGGTATATGACATCTAATATTTATATTTTATATAGTATTAAGTAGTGTGACTACTGGAGAAAAATTAAAAGTACAAATCAAAATATTTAGTTGTTAGTTAAATAAATAATTTGATTTGTGTTTTTGCAATACTTTCAAAATAAATGTCTTCGGACATCTTACACAAAGCGACCTAGTCCCACGGTAAACTCAATTAAGGCTTGTGATGTGGTGCCCAGGTGACGTTGTATTAGATAGATACATACGTAGCCACGACCAAGGAATAAATATTTGTGATAAATAAATAGGTACACAAATGTACCTATGCAAGTATGCATGTATGTATATCGTCGTAATAAGATTCTTATTTCAAACATACTTCTATGGAATCTAATCTTTATCTGCATGTGTTAGTTACGCGAATGCACTATCCCCGACGATATATAACTTTATTGCACATAAACAAGTTTACAAAAAAAACGAAACAACAGTTTTAAGTAGGTATATACAAAGACGAACTTAAGTATTCCAGATAATGCCCTTGCCGGGATTTAAACCCGGAACACCCAGCTTCGTAAGCAGACTCACTACCAACTAGGCTATGGAGGCTGACAAAGGCAGTATTTATTATCAAAAATATTTTTCCTTTTTCCATGTGACTAACAGCAAATTTTCAGGAAATATAGTTTACCAAGTTATTTTGGCGACACAGTCTTAACAGTAAACTTAATATTTTATATTCTTACTAACGTTCAAGTTTTGATTAGTTTAGAGCTCGAAACTGTCTTCGGGACTCAGACCTATTCATCAGAAACGAGTAACTTCTGTCGGAGATTTATTGTTTTATTCAAATGTCTGTTTAGCTTCGACTTCAAGTTTAAACCGATATTTAGTATCGCACTTTGGCAGTGTCTTAGAACTCATTTTATTTCCTAGACCAGTAGGCTTATGATGGTACCGCGTCTAATCGTTTGTCGGCGTTGCCGTCACGTTCTATCAAGTGTGCAAGTACGAAAGCGACGCGTATCACGATAAATAGATAAAACGGGACCATCATAAGCCCCCAGTAGTGTTTTTATGAGGGGAGAGTCCTCATTAGGAAGCGTAGATAGTTGTAGAAAATACTCAATTGCGCAATTGATGCATAAAGATTCCTAAAGATGATAACTTTAGACAAAGATGTCCTAAGGTACTTTAGGACTCGAGAGTAAAGACTCGACAGGCACCTTCTGGGTGAACTTGCTCCATATTAAGCCGCGTCTCTACCCTCTGTGGTCATTAGTAAACCTATATCAAATTAACAAAGAGACATAGTCATAATGCATATTTTCTTTTTGTAATCGTCAGGATGGCAGGTGTACATCACCAAATTGAGCCGCAGTATCATTCAGGCGTTAGCTAGAATGGCGGGCGTCACTAATTTCCTAAATATCTCGAAGTTCGGAGCACATATTTGGCACATTGCTGACGTATAATGCAACTCCATTTAACTGTGATGATGTACACCCGCCATCCTGACGATAACCTCTTTTTGATTTCGGAATTTTACCTTTTTAGACTAGAGGTACAGATTTAAGAATTGAATTGGCTTGTTGACGAATAAATGCAGCAACTTCCACTGATGATGGAAAGAACCAATCGTGAAAAAATCCAACCATTTGCCATGTCGTTGCTTGTCGCCATAGTGAAAGTTGCTGAACGTGGCCGTCCTCAGTACTTTTTTAGCTCTTGTTACAAGATCCAAAATTCATTCAGTACTTACCGGACAAACAAACGCAAACAAAAGCAAATTAAAGTGTAGGTATATAAAAATGCTCAAAAATAGGTCCCATCGCAGTGCAATTCTGATTTTGCGTAATGAGAACGTCGTAACATTTGTATACTCGTAAATAAGTATAAGTGGATTATTTCGATTCATATTTTTGCACTTGGCTGTACGTCTTATAAGCAACAAATTTAACAATTTTACAGTAATATTTGTAATTTTAATACATATTATAAATATTACCATAATCATTATTACATGAAATTAAAAAAAGGCTATTCCCAGCAGTATCGTCTTCAAATAAGTCAGAAAGCCTTTGTATTGCAACTCGCAAAATACTTGGAAAATTGCAAAACGCCCGCCGCAAAACCGAATGTTGCTTTTCAAAGAGATAAATTTCCAGTTCAAAAGTTGAAGGAGTTACCCTCCGGCTGTCTTGTCGTGAGCAAACGGTGAGAAGTTCGCGGTTACATGCCACGTCTGATTTATACTCGCAAGTTTGTTTCGAGCCCCAATTTGGGCCAAAAATACAAACATGCGGTGATGACTTGTCGATATGAAATGGAGTTCTGGATTAGACGGAGTTTCACTTGGATTTACTTTGTGGTGTATGTTAAGCTTAGCCAAATATTTATGAAGAAATGTTTTTTGTTTTAACGTAATTAGCCTCCTTCTAGGCAATTAGTGATATAATGCATTATGATGCACTAGAAGCGACATATGTCAAATCGCTTCGGCTTGGATGACACAACTTTTTGTTGGCCATCGAATGAGACACATTTGTCGCTCTAGAGATATTGGTCTTTATCACATATCTTTTTCATCACACTTGCTGTCTAAGCGCGCCATTGCTTGCGTGCGTAGCGGGAGTAATAGAAAAGTGAAATTCCCTAGGGAGTAATAGGAAAGTCAGTACGTCATTTAATAATATTATGTCTTAAAACTTATGTTTTTGTCGGCAAGTCTGATGAAAAACATTATGTGCATCACGGGCGGTAAGCGGAATACTAACTCGAGTCATAAAAGCCCTCCACCTAACGGCGTCGGGCTTCTAACACTCTCGTTAGTAATTCCGTAATAACCTCCCTTGATGCACAATGTACTATTATAGATCGGCTTAAGAACTGACTTAAATTCGCAAATTTGTTTCGACCCCAATTTGGGCCAAAAAGATGCGGCGATGACTTGTCGATATGAAATGGTGGAGTTCTGGATTAGACGGAGTTTGACTTGGATTTACTTTGTGGTGTATGTTAAGCTTAGTCAAATATTTATGAAGAAATGTTTTTTTGTTTTAATATAATTAGCCTCCTTCTGAGCAATTAGTGATATAATGCATCATAACTAGAAGCGACATATGTCAAATCGCTTCGGCTTGGATGACACAACTCAATGTTGGCCATCAAATGAGACACATTTGTCGCTCTAGAGATAATGGTCTTTCGCCAATATCTTTTTCATCACACTTGCTGTCTAAGCGCGCCATTGCATGCGTGCGTAGCGGGAGTAATAGAAAAGTGAAATTCCCTAGGGAGTAATAGGAATGCCAGTACGTCATTTAATAATATTATGTATTAAAACTTATTTTTTTGTCGGCAAGTGTGATGAAAAACATTGTGTGCATCGCGGTCGGTAAGCGGAATACTAACTCGAGTCACAAAAGCCCTCCACCCAACGGCGTCGGGCTTCTAACACTCTCGTTAGTAATTCCGTACTTACCTCCCTTGATGCACAATAATTATAGTATTATACACATTATACACATTTGTCGCTCTAGAGTTGGTCTTACGCCAAAATCTCTATCTTTTTTAAATCTGTTTAAGAACTGATTTAAATTCGCAAGTTTGTTTCGAGCCCCAATTTGGGCCAAAAATACAAACATGTGGCAATGACATGTCGATATGATCGTGACAAGTTCTGGATTAGTGGGAGTTTGAGACTTTGATTAATTTTAAAAATACATAGAGATTAAATAATTTTACCAAAATTGGTTTTTCAGTTACACAATACTTAGTAGATATATATGTCACCGTAATGTTGTAAATTCCGTTAGATTACAATTTACCTAGCGAAATTGTAAAGTATCGAAAAATAGTCAACTGCGGCATACTGTTTCCAATTTAACGCATTATTTTTCGTTAGATTATAATCTATCGAGAAGAAACCGTCACATTGTCAAATGGCTATCTGATTGGTCAGTTCTTTGGCCTCTCTGTTTACTTGCCATAGAGTTAGATACCAAACACAAGTGGCAGTCAAATAAAATACTTACACGCTTTTCTAATGTTGTGACATCAAATAAGTGTGTGTCACCATAATATTATAAATGCTGATAGAAAACTTACGAAAGATTGTAATCCGTAACATACTTACAATTTAACGCATTGATTTTCGGTAAATTATAATCTGTCGACGCGAAATCGTCAAATTGTAAGTTATAATTATAACATGCATGGAAATGCAGTTCGGTTGAAATACTTAAACGCCACGTATTAGCGACTGGCTGGGTTACGACCTTTTTGTACAACTATATTATTGTAAATGACACTGTTTTAAATTATTTTACTTTTTGACATGTTTATATACCCAGTTTTAGTTTACCATTGTATCTTGCTGAAATAACATTGTAAAGTGTCCTAAAATATAGTTTTTTAATTCCCCTATCCATTTCTTCTTATTATCCTCATACAGTCCACACCCGTAACTATCACCGAGTGTTCGACGTTCCCAATCAAATAGAGATGTCAGTTAAATAAAATACATTGTTTTCTAATGTTGTGAGATCAGATAAGTGTATCTATCGGCATTTATTATTATAAATTCCGATAGATTACAATCTTACTCGCGAAGTTATAAGATATCGAAAGATTGTAATCCGTAACATACTTACAATTTAACAGATTGAATTTTGGTAAATTATAATTTGTCGGCACGAAACCGTCATATTGTGAGTTATATCATGCATCGGATCGCACCAGTTCAAGCTCTCATTGTTTGAACGACTGAAACTCCGTGTATCCGGCGTCGTCATTTCTATGGATAAATTACTGAGAGCTTCAAATTGCACTTTTTATTTTATTTTTATATTTATTTGATTTGATTTGATTATAATTTATCAAAACTCAATCCGTTAAATTGTATACAATGTTTCAGTTGAAAGTTAAAACAGGTAGGTAAGCAAATATGGCTGATTTTCCATGGTATTTGACATCTTTGACACATATCGTGAAACACGTTCGCGGATATATTTTTAATGCCGCTAGTTTGTTAGGCACCTTTGCACCGGGAATGTTACGAGGTGGGTTATTGGATTGATTGGTGCTTAAATTCGTTTAGCTTTAAGGTTCTTTAGTTAAGTTTAGATTAGTATTATAGTATTTTGTGATGTTGTTTATTATAATTGTGTATTTTTTTCAATAAATATAATATGTCAGATAATGCATGATATTCTGTAAGGTAAAATTATTGTGAAATGAACATTAAGTGCCTCATTATCATTAATGTAATTAAATAAATAAATAACCATAAAACGCTAAAAGATAAATGTTTTTACGTTAATATGAATAAATATCAACAAAACATTTAACAAAAAGTGTATGTGTACTTCATGTTTAAGGTTGGTGATAAAACCAAAATTGTGTTCTGAAAGGGCGTGATTATGAAATAATTCAAGTTAGCAGATTACCTTTTTTCTAATCGGATAACAATCTTTCGATAATTTATTATAATCTCGATGACCACTGTTTGTTTACGTTCAACAAACCTACGTTACGGATTACAATCTTTCGATAGTTAATAATCTCGTGAGTTTGAATCTAATGGCATTTATAATATTATGGTGACATATAGGTAAATATATTATAATCTCACAACACTAGAAAATCATGTAAGTACTTTATTTCTCTGCCACCTGTGTTTAATTTCTAACTCTATGGCAAGTACACAGCGGCCATATTTGAGATCGACCAATCAGATAGCTGTTTGACAATGTGACGGTTTCTGCTCGACAGATTATAATCTAACGTAAAATAATACGTTAAATTGTAAACAGTATGGCGCAGTTGACAATATTTCGATAAATTATAAATATTAGATGTCATATACCAAAGAAAAACGACCAAGATCACCTATGTCCGAGGTGGGGACCGAACCCACGTACTCAGCTTTCGCGGCTGATGCCTGTACCCCTCGGCCACTCGGTCTTAGCAACCACCGGTCAAATTTCTCGGGTATATGCACCCGAGAAATTCACCTATGTCCGAGGTGGGTATATGTCCCCACCTCGGACATAGGTGATCTTGGTCGTTTTTCTTTGGTATATGACATCTAATATTTATAATTTATATAGTAATAAGTAGTGTGACTACTGGAGAAAAATTAAAAGTACAAATCAAAATATTTAGTTAATAAATAATTTGATTTGTATTTCGCAATATGTTCAATATTTCGATAGTTTACAATTTCGCTAGGAAAATTATAATCTAACGGAATTTACAATATTACGGTGACATATATATATATATATATGTCAATCATATCGGTAGGTAGTAGATTCGACTCCCGCTGTCTACCCATCAATAACAGCGGCCCTACCGCGAACTTCGAAATCCGCAAATTTCGAAGATTTGTCTCTCTCACTCTCATGACGGCTTCGTTGCAGTGACAAAAAAAAAATCCTCGATGCTTACAAATTTCGATTTTCGCAGTAGTAACACTGAAACTTTCGGTATCAAGTAGATTTAGTGGATACATACCAAAGACAGACATCAAAAAAATCTACGATAATCCGTTAGTTCATCTACCAAATGAGATGAATCGTAAACGCGTGACGTGGCATTAAAAAAGGATACCTTGATACTATATGCAAACAGCCTAACGAAAGGGTCCTTATTGCCAGTCGTCCCACGTCTCGTTCGACCCAAGGATACTAATGGGAAAAAACGTTCCTTTAATACTAAAAGCGCAAGGTATCAAAAACGGGTACTTTGGATACGGTATTGAAAGTTTGGAGCATCCTAACATCAATACTTTGTAGGTAGATACAGTGCTTATTTTCGTAACATAGCTCGGTAATCGCAGAATTTCTGAATATTAAATCATTTTACGCCCATAATCGCCACGCTGGGCAAGCGGATTGGTGATCGCAGTAATGTGTCCACTATGATGACGCTGCTACCCATCATCAATCTTTTATCAAATAATGGTCAGTGACACTTCATGGACTTACGACACCCGCAAGAGGAGTTGGGGTGGTGACAAATGTATTCTTACTGCCGTCACCACACGCTATTCAGCTAATTCAGCATTTAATATTGTAATACGAAATCTATCTAGCAGTGACATACTGACGTACCAATGATAATATATGCTAAGCATGCAGTGCAGCCTAACTTATCACCAGACGATGACAAGAACATACGAAATGGTCCACAAATCGTTATCCTTCACCTAATCGAGATGTAGCCTCCGGCAATGCAGTTAGTACCGAAGCTGGGATACCGGTTACATTCCCAAGCCGTTATCAGGGCAAAATAAATTACCGAGAATTGCAAATGTAATTTGTATTGAGTTTACAACCTCACAGGTATTCCATAGAAATTCTTATGTTTTGATTTTATTAAACCGAATGAATTATTCAGTCTTATTTCAGAACTAATAAAATGTATCAACCGGAGTCTTTCACACACAATAATAAAGATATGTATGCTTAGCACATGATTGGTACGTCAGTATGTCACCGCGAAATAGATTTTCCATCTTTTATATGACTAAGACATACTGTCGCACTAAACATGTGCTAAGCCAACAGGTTACTCGTTTCTCAACTGTATATCAATAGTTATTTATTATACAAGGGGGCAAAGTTGTTGTTTAACTGTCATGCCAATATTGAGACCTGAGCTAGCGAAACATTCCAAAATTAAGCCACGAGCGTAGCGAGTGGTTCAAAAACTGGAATCTTGAGCATTGCGAAGGTCTCAAGCTCAAGGCACGAGAGTTAATAATAATAATAAACGTTTATTCGTGACGCACAAGACAAAGACAGTACATACAAAATGGATGACAAAGAATAGTTGGAGCATCACGAAATGGACCCAACTCAGCGTAGTGCTAGCCCGAAGGCCAGCGCTAATCTTCCGTAGGTTTGTGATGCCACGACAGATAACACACAAAACAGACTGAAAAATAAATAAAAGAAGAAAACAAAGAAAAATTGAATACAATACAATTATTATACAACACGAAAATTACGCACAACATAGTTATCCATGAACGCGACCATATTTATCACTGACAGCGCTTGCTTTGCCTAGCGCTAGCGGCTAACAGAAGATTGGTGAACTAATCAACATCCAACTAGCTGTAAACAAAACAAGAACTCATTGTTAATAAAATGGGCGCGCTATGGTACAGAAAAACACAAACGCTTAACTATACACAAACGCAATGGAAGAGAAAACAATTTTAACAGAAAAGTGCGCAGTGCAACCTATACAAAATGTACTTAAACTATAATTATTTTATTTGTTTATATGAGTGGTAAGGCAGTGCAGATGGGACATAAAACGTTCGGTAAGAATAGAAAAAAGATAAAATAATACATACAATAAAAAATTCACCTACAGACAACTTGTTTCATGACTCAAACCTTCCTGTGATTGCTGGTGGTGGTACATGAAATTCTTAAGTTTGTTTCTAAAAGATACAACATTTTGCAGGTCCCGGATTGGCGGAGGAATATTATTCCAACATTTAGTTGCCACATATTGGAAACTACCACGGAAAGCTGCCGATGCATGTCGCGGTGTCAGCAATTTTATAGCACTCTGCCGGCGCTCACGCAACTTGTTTATGGTCAGCTTGTCGAAGAGATATTTTGGGGTATTGAACTTCAGGACTCCAAATTCAAATTCAAATTCAAATAATTTAATGTTATAAAACACATGTCAAAAAATAAATATACACAATTAAAATACCTAATTACAATAAAAATACTTAATTTTAAAATCACAATTATAGATATTCGCACCACTTAACATAAAAACCCTTAATATCTAAACATAATAAAATTATTCATAAAATATAAATTGTACAGATTCATGCTCAATAAATTAACTAATAATATTACCTACATGTCATAAATAAACTAAATTTAAAAACAAAAATATACACATTAAAGTCACATAAAATAAAGCGCAAAATAATTATACCAAAACAAATCAACTAATATTATATACCTATGTCATAAAAATTATTTAATGCTATAAAACCTAAATGTCAAAAAATTCTTTTATAGTATAAAATGCCTTGGCAACGAGAAATTCCTTCAACCTTTTGACGAACTGCTCATAAGAAGAAGCCTCCCTGATCTCCAAAAAGAAGACAAGCAAGATGAAGCTTTCGTCGATGTTGCATCTTCAGCATACTATGTCTGTTTAAAAAAGGAGTGACATGTGCTCTCGGAGGAACATCGAAGCAGAAGCGAGCGCAGGCGTTCTGGACACGCTGTATTAGCTTTTTAGTTTTTCCTAGAAGACGTGGGCCATAAACAGTGTCTACATAATTCAGTTTAGAAAGAATAATTGACTCAACCAGACGAACACGAACATTTTCAGTTATGAAAGGCCTGACCTTATATAAAATTTTCAGTTTGTAGAAGCAGTTCCTAACTGTATTTGCAGTATGTTTCTCGTAACGCAGCCCACAATCCATGAGCAGACCTAAGTTACCAGCTTCATATACACGTTCAACAGATTGATCCATTAGTGATACATTAATAGATGGATTAAACCCAGTCAGTTGTTGTCGACTGCCAAAGACTAGATACTTTGTTTTGGCAGGATTTAGCAGCAAACTATTACTTTTTGCCCAGGATGCTATACTCCTCAGGTCTTCATTAAGTTTATCAATAGCAATATCACTCTCACCTGGCTTGCAAGAAATATATACTTGGATATCATCTGCGTAGACATGGTACTTGCAGTGCGTGATGTGTTTGCCGATGTCAGCAGAATATAAAATAAAAAGAATCGGCCCGATCACCGACCCTTGAGGGATTCCTCTTGAGAGACTTGACTGATCCGAGATAAGTGCCGACCCATTACTCTGATTTAATTTTACACATTGGTAGCGGTTATTGAGATAGCTGTCAAACCATTTTACCGTATTACTGTCAAACCCATAGTAACTAAGCTTTGATATGAGAAGATTTATATTAATACAATCGAAAGCCCTGGAGAAATCTAGTAAAACCAACAGTGTGCACATACCCTGATCTTGAGAACACAATATATTGCTGGTGACATCGAGTAAGGCAGTAACTGTACTTCGTCCCTTCCTGAAACCCGACTGAGTATCATTATATTATTGACCTCTAAATAATCTGTTAGTTGCTTGCACACAATCTTTTCCAACACTTTGGAAAGGCAAGGCAAAATGCTAATAGGCCTTAAGTCTTTAAGCTCAGAGGGATTAGAGAGTTTAGGTAACGGTCGAACAATTGCTAATTTCCAAAGATCAGGAAATGTGGATGTCAAAATTGATTTATTTATTATTTCAGTAATTATGTCTATTGTATTAGGGAGAGTTAATAATAGCATGCTTAAATTTATACCATCACATCCTTCAGCATTTGATTTGAGGCACTTAATAATTTTGATGACTTGATCGGAGCTGACCATGCTTAGATGAAAAACAGAATCATTATATCTATGAAATTCATAGTAAGTCAGGTCCGATATACAAATTGCTGAAGTACCTGGTAAGTTCAAAAAATGCATATTTATTTTGTTAGGGTCACTGAAAGATTCAGGCAGATCGGTGTTTTTAATAGGCAGTAAGGATGACTTAAGGCTTTTCCACAGTGACTTGGGCTCATGTATCTTGTTATTTATATTCTGTCTATAATAAGCAGATTTTTCACAGTACAAAGCCTTATTTACCATGGATTTCAGGTTCTTATAATACTGTTTCTTACTCTCTATCCTATTTTTGTGGAAATCAGCAGCAGCTTTATCACGCAACCGCATCATATTTTTTACAGTCTCAGTAATCCATGGGTGAGAGCTTCCTTGGAGTGTGATTTTTTTCACAGGTGCATGAAGGTCAAATATTAGCAATATGTGTTCATTTGTCACTCTAACCATATCATTCACATTATCCAAGTTCAACATTAAATCCCACCTCACGCACTGCAAGTCCCTGTCGAAATATTCTAGCTGTATGTTTTTAAGGGGCCTGTAAATGTAGCAAAATGGTTTTGGCTTTTCAGATCTAATATTAAATTCACATACAACTAGGCAGTGACCGTAAAGCGAGCCTACATGGCTTACTGTTGTATTTTTTACTGTCAAATCTGTACAGACTAAGTCGATCAGCGTCTGACTATTATTTGTAAAATGTGTGGGCTGTGACACTAACTGAGCAAGTTGAAAACTAGTCATAAAATTATTTCGTTTAAATACTTTTGAGTTGAACAAACTTTGCCGCCAAGTGTAATACAACTTTTTTCCCCTCACTATCGCGAGGAAATATGATTACAAATCACATCCAAATGTAAATTAACTTAAAGAAACCATTTAAAACTCAATGTTGAAACGTATCGTAGAGTAGAGTTACTATCCACTTATACTAGACAGTGGTGGGCCATAGAAAATAGAGCATGGTGAAATTACTTTATTCACATGTGCATAAAAAGCGTTTTTACCCGCTCATATTAAGGGATAAACGAGCGCTTTACGAGCTAGTGAGGGGAAATATTTAGGTATGTATACTATGTATAGGGTTAGTAAGTTGGTACGGTGAAGAAACTACTTCTATCATGCCAAGTTCACATAAAATCTGTAAGCGCGGTGCTAACTACGGAATTAACCTCGAAAACGTTCGATAAACTCTGAACCAAGAAGGTCGCCCAAGTCTGAACCAATATATAAAATAAAGAAAATAACGAGCAAAACTCCAAGATGCTTAAACCCGGCTCGGACGTGACTCGATTCTTAAAAATAGAGTTAATATTATTATAACCTAATTTCGTACGTAGCACGAACGGTATTTTACTTACCATCTTTTATTGGGTTGGTGCGTGTTCTTGATGGAGAACAAATACTGTCGATATTTTATCATCATCATGTCAGCCGAAAGACGTCCACTGCTGAACATAGGCCTCCCCCAAAAATTGCAACAATGACCGGTCCTGAGCCACCCGCATCCAGCGGACTCCTGCGACCTTCACCAGGTCATCAGTCCACCTTGTGGGGGGCCTAACCACACTGCGCCTTCTGGTACGTGGCCGCCACTCAAGAACCTTCCCGCCTCAACGGCCATCGGTTCTACGCGCAATGTGCCCCGCCCACTACCACTTCAGTTTAGCGATTCGGAGAGCTATTTCGGTTACTTTGGTATCATTTCAATCCGATCTCGCAAAGAGACTCCCAGCATAGCCCTCTCCATTGCCCTTTGGGTGACTTTGAGCCTTCTTATGAGGCCCATTGTAAGCGACCACGTTTATATAACTTAAATTGTTTTATTTATTTTGATGAGTGGTATGTTTTTATTTGTGCTACCTATGTATATAAATTTCAATATTAGATATCATATACCGTAAAACCATACAACTATAGTCTACTACTACAACTATGGTCCACAAGTCCAACTTATAATTAAGCATTAATAGAAATCTTTTAATTTGGTTTTATCTGAGTATTTAAATCTGTAATGAGGAGACTTTGTGTAACAACTGCGTCAATAATATAATACTTACACTAAATCGAAGATATTTGACTTAGTTTTGGAGTTGAACTATATTTGGATAGTTTTACGGTACCAAAGAAGAAATACCGAAGTTTATTAACGCCGTAGGTGGGATTTGACATTAGGACGTGGGTTTAAAGCCCAGCTCACCGATTATCCACCAGCTGAAGGGTTTGCCCCCAGTAGCAGATTTTTTTTCTCTCTCTTGATAATGTCAGACGATTCGAAAGTGCTTATTAATAAGCTTACTTGAATAAAGAATAGTTTGACTTTGACTTTAATCCTTGGATGGAGGTGATCCGCAGCTAAAGACACGTCCTAGTGACCTGCAGTGTTATTCACTAAGGAAACCGCCTTGCTATCAGCGCTGTGGCAGCGCTGCGGCGGCGTCGAGCCTAAAAATGGTATTCACTAATGCACTTTAAACGACACTAGCGCTCGGCGACGAATGCGGCGTGAGCTGGAACTACACTGCGTCGAGAGTTACCGCCTACAGTTCGACGACGAGCTGTTCTACGTAAGTGAATACCGTTTTTCGCAGCGCTGCGCTCGACGTCGAAGTGAAGGCTGTCTCGTCATCGAGCTCGTTGACGAACGCAGCGTCAAATGTGTAAATAAGAGAATAGCATAGCTGAAAAAAATCCTAACTCCGATTTGGTAAAGTTCGGTATTTTGTCTACATACATTGGCCTCTGACATCTATAAAAGATGCTTCAAGCAGCGTCAAAAGAGGTTCGGCACTTACGTATGTAGCTGGTTAGGCCAATACGGGAGCGACAGCCACGACCGCATAAAGTGCACGTAAATGTCGCACTTGGTGATCCGCTTTGCTATTCTCTTATTCACACATTCGACGCTGCGTTCGTCAACGAGCTCGATGTCGAGACAGCCTTGTCTAAAATCCTAGCTGTTTTATTTGACATTAGGAATCGAGGTTGTGAGCGAGGTTGTGGCCGAGTTCGTCGCTGTTTTTCGTTAGAGAATACGAAGTTCGTACATTAAACGTCAAACTTTCGACGCAGTGTAGTTCCAGCTCACGCCGCATTCGTCGCCGAGCACTAGTGTCGATTAAAGTACATTAGTGAATATCATTTTTAGGCTCGACGCTGCCGCAGCGCTGTCACAGCGCTGACAGCAAGGCGGTTTCCTTAGTGAATAACACTGCCGGGAGGAAAGGCTGCGCGCTGGTTTTGTTCTATGGTACATGATAATATTATCTAATGTTTAAATATTCTCAACTTTACTGTTCACTTTCGAATAGTTATTTGCGCTAAATAAATTAAGATAAATATTTAGGTTGACACGCAAACTACCTTTATAAAAAAAAAATGTAATCTGTTTATTTCATATAATAAATGTACCTAACATGCAATATTTGTTACATACTTAACTTTTGATGTTAAATATTAAAGATTTTATTAGTTAAGGAGTCTCCGATAATAATATAAAAAATATAATAATAATCTTACATTAACAATTATTTATTTCGTATTAACTACGTTGATGTTACGTCATAAAAAGCCGTACTATTTTCTTAACATTTTTTTTCTAAACCATAGCCATAAATATTTTCTAATACAATGACATCAAAATATCGTTTTTCGCGCGATTTATGTATCAAACTACGTCTTTCTATTTATTTAGTGCAAACCACTATTCGTTTGTAAATAAATAGTAATTCACATTGATTATTTTGTACTTAATAGTGTACATTGGCTAAATATACAATAATATTTTTTGTACAAAAAGTGAATCTACTTAGCGTGTCAAATGAACTCAGTAAAATCCACTGAGTTGTCCGTCTTTAATCGCAGCTTGCAGCTTTCGGGCGTCAAATTTTGTAAGTTGAACTGAACAGAAACATTACTAATGCCTCCTTAAGTAATATTAATTGCAACAACACAAAAAAATATGAATACTCAAGGGCCTGAGACATACCTATTTAAAATCATAGGCAAGTAACAACTTCAGTACAAAATCTGACACGCTCGGCCGCCATACAAATGAATGAACTTGTTTCTTCTACGTATCCAAATCTAACTCTGTGGTTAAATTCTAGTTCAATCAAACACTGCACAGATGTTGCGAAACCTTTACTTCGTATTTTCTCGCAGACGTTTGTATTTATTTTGCTGTCATAACTGACTACCAGTACCCTCACTGAATCTAATTGAGATGGCAATACAAATACAAGCGAATCCAAGAAAATACGAAAGCATAAGAGCCATGTGGGAACGTACCAAGTAGGCTAGTGTACAGTCAAAAGCAAATGGTGTGTATGGTGGTGGTGTAGGTACATAATAATGCTCAAAAATATGTCCCAGTGGACTTTAATTATCTGTTAAGGTGGATTTACCAAACGAACGAATGCTAATTCTATCCCCCACTCTACGCAATCAAAGAATTTCGACGAATTACGTTTTGTGTAACGAACGAATTTCGTAGAGTGAGCTGAGTGAGGAGTAGACTAAGCATTTGCTCGTTGGGTGTAAACCCACCTTAATAAGAACGTCGTAACATATTTAATATTAAGAAGTTTCTTTCGATTCATATTCTTGCACTTGACTATGCACAATAGCATAAAATATTAATAGTACCTTACTATAGAGGACGGGAAACAAAGGGTTACAGGCCAAGTAGATATATCTGGCCGAAGGAACTGAGGCCAGATAGGGATACGCGGCCTGTAACCCTGTTTCTCGCCGAGATTTGTATAGTGCTTTTCTCAAACTTGCCATGAAATAAAACGAACTGATTTCGCCGAACCATACTATTTCATTTGTAAATAAACCATAGTGCACTATCGTAAAACATTTAAAAAAAACATTCGCGCCAAACTTTTTTTTAATCTGTTTGAGGTATCCTTTTAACTGGTGGTATAGACATTGGTTCTAAGGTTATTTTTTTTTTCTGTGGCTGAATGTCAAAACCTAGTGTCACAATTTGACGTTTCAAAACAAAAGACAGTTTGTTTGCAGTCCTAGGTGTGAAATAAATACATGAAATCTCTCATGACACCGGATACATAGTATTTCCGGGTTTAATTTAAAGTAAGTAACATCAACATTCCGTAGCAAGTTTGAGAAAAAGTTTTTTTTGTTACATTTATTTTCATAAGAAAGACAGAAAATTTTATTTTAAACTAGGTACGTCGCAGCTTCGTGCTAACATTAAGATAACATGGCATTAAATTACATAGCAATTGTTAATCTCTGACAACAATAACTCTTTATGTAAGGAGGTAAATAATTTTTTCTCAAACTTGCTACGGAATGTTGATGTTACTTACTTTAAATACTATGCCCGGAAATACTATGTATCCGGTGTCATATGCTAAGATGATTATGTAAAGAGATTTCATGTATTTATTTCACACCTAGGACTGCAAACAAACTGTCTTTTGTTTTGAAACGTCAAATTGTGACACTAGTTCTTGACATTCAGCCACAGAAAAAAAAAATAACCTAAGAACCAACCTGTCTATACCAACAGTTAAAAGGATACCTCAAACAGATTAAAAAAAAAAGTTAGGCGCGAATGTTTTTTTTTAATGTTGTACGATACTGTACTATTGGTTTATTTACAAATCAAATAGTATGGTTCGGCGAAATCAGTTCGTTTTATTTCATGGCAAGTTTGAGAAAAGCACTATACAAATCTCGGTGAGAAACAGGGTTACAGGCCGCGTATTCCTATCTGGCCTCAGTTCCTTCGGCCAGATATATCTACTTGGCCTGTAACCCTTCGTTTCCCGTCCTCTATAGTAATGTACTATTGCTACAAGCGAATAACGGCTTGAAAAATGTAGTAGGTGGTAGGTTTATACTTAGTACAGCAATGTAGTAAGTGCATGATAACTATTACGGACGCATGTGACAATATGAAATATTGTATATGGGAAACGTCCAGTTCAAGTATGTTGTTAAACATGTTATTCTCTATCCAAAACTGTCATGAGACATTCTCTCAAAGGTCAAGGTCACCAGTAATGACGTCATCAAAATGGCTGCTGCCTAATTTCGAAAACTGCTTATTTATTCCTCAACCGCTCAAGGTACTCCATCGTGAGAGGTATTACGTGAAAGGTAATTAAATATGCTGTAACTTTGTCCTTTTGTATCAAAGCGTACATGTAGAAATATAACAAATATCGATGATTTTTTATTCTCTTTACGTAGGTACAATGTAATAGGCTTGACCGAACATTGGTGAACGTTCGCATTTCCATATGGTTGACGATTGATCAGAAAACCAGGTAATGAAAGTAAAACTGAAGGAAGTATAGGATAGCGTACGCAACTCCAACGTTATCCTACTCGTATGTAACTCTATATATCTGTACGTAACTTACGAATTACTTTTTCAAACTTGAAAGGAAAAAGTAATAAGTAATCTATAAATGTATTTTTCCACGAACCTAACACTTGAACAAATATCTATGATCGATCACGCTCATAGCAAAGCTCACAAAAATTAAACTGTCAATCTATTTGCTTTGGCAGATGGATCATTTCCTGGACTATTATAGGGTGGTCCCAGAGTAGGATGAGCTGCGTTATCGATAAATGGTTACCATGTGAGGGGTCTTGTGTCGTTGGTAGGTCGCCAGGAAGGCTGAGGGCAGGTGACGTCTTGCGAACTATTTCCGTCGAGGGCGTGCTGATTGACTGACTAACGGATAGCTCCGAAATTCGGCGAACTAATTGAGACAGTTCGCCAATTATGTATAGATATTACCGAGATCATGGAATTGCATGTATTATCGTAAACACTCCAGTACTCGGCATATTATTACCAAATTATACCTGATGGTAACTTTATTATAATGACATTATAACTCAACCTCGTATAATAGCTTACGAGGCTGTGTCATAAAAATATATTTCTGTACAAAATACGTACATTTTATATACAAAGTTGAGTCATACACCCTGCACATATGAGGTTGAGTCACATAACTGTCGAAATGTCAATTACTTATTGGGTTTGTGTCGGGCATTGGTACTTCTATGATGTGGCATTATTGTATTTTCAACCACACAAGCCATTGTGTATTTGAATTTCTTGTATTGTGTACTGTTACAATAATTAGTACTAATAGAAAACCTATTTGTATAGTTTTCTATGCATCACTAGGAACAAGTATTATTGTAAAGAAATACTCAAAAATATCACCGGGATTCGAACCCGGAACTTCAAGCTTCCCAGGCATGATCTCTACGAACTCAGCTACTGCGGCCGTCTAGGTAATAAAAATATCGCTTGCATGGAGTGACCAGGCTAAAATAAGAAAAAAAATCTATGTACTCTCAGTTTACATTCGAATAAAATTCAAACGAAACTCAAAACACGTAATTGTAAAACACATGTTGGAAAATAAATCTTACTGAACAAATTGGATTCGGAACCAGCCAAAGTAACAAACGATGTTATTCGCATGAAAAGTCTGATTTCGATATCGATAAAATATCTAACATCTCTGACCTCTCGCGATATAACAATATCAGTTCTATTCGAATTTGTTCAGTATGAAATTCTTTGGCGTATTTTGAAATTCAAATTGCGTGGCGCTTTCAAGAAATCTTTGAATTGACATCTTCGGATCAGCAAAAGTCAAGTAGATTCTTTAGGCTTTTACACAATAAGTGAGAGGGAAGGAACTTTATAATGAGGGTCTGTGAATGGGGACATGTATGGGAATTCCGTCTTTATTTTGTTTCGTGTAAATGTTAAATTGGCTTGCGTTTGTGTGCTTATTGGCGACGTAATGTTTTGTTTGTTTAATCTTTGGAATTAGCTGTACGTTTGTGAGTGTGGGTTAAGACGATAGGGTTATACCTATATATAGGCGTAGTATTAATTTGTATCATTATTTCAATAGATTAGTATATCATACAAAGTGTGTGTAAGTCAATAATAGTATATTCAGTTCAGTACTTTTCAGTTCGCTTGAGACGGCAGTCGTGTTTTTAAATTTTTTAATTATTTTATTTTTTCGTTAGTGAGGTTTTCAAATATATCTTTAATGCTGGAATTGACAAATTAAAACCTTTTGGGCAATTTAATTATAGAATAGAACACATTGCCCCACAAAGGATTAATACTTGTACAATGATTTTCTTTGTACAATGTATTGTACATTGGGCGAAGCGAGCTTAAAAGCCTTCCTGTAAATATGAGATACCCGGAATATTGTCCATGGAAGTTCAGCAACAAAGACTAAATGGTGACACGATTAGGTTCGCTCACGGAACTTTGAGAATTTAAAAGCTCTTCCACGAAACTGAGCGCCTGGTACAAAAATTGTTCTTGTGTTATAAAATATAATGGTTACAGGGTGACATTTAAATCATGAATTCTTTGAATGGGTAACAATCTAATACCCCGTGAGTTACTAAAATCAGATATGGTTTTTTTTTTTTGAGTACCTATTCTACTTATAAGCGACTTAGTGCCGTGTGGTGGCGGCAGGAAGAATACATTTTCCCCTCACTAGCTCGTAAAGTGCTCGTTTATCCTTTAATACGAACGTGTAAAAACGCATATTATTCACTTGTGTGGCAAAGTAATGACTTTGGTTTTGGAATAACAAAACGTAAAATGCTCATGGAAATCGTTCCATATTAATGATGATTAAATAATTTGTTTGAGAATTTAGTGTAAAATACAAACCTTTATATAATATGATGATTTTAACACATAAGTCCTAAAATTCCATAAGTAACAATTGTTTTAGTGAATGATGATAAGATGACTAGATGCAATCACAAAACGCAGAAAATGTCAACGTCAACATTGTCAAAGAATATTATAGGTTATAATCTTTATTTACCGACTCGAACACGCATAAAAATAGTAAACTAAACAACTTTCAGGGTGTTCTGTTATAATTTTGTAAAAATAATGAATGAGAATGATTTAATAATGCATTGGCGTTGGTGTGCAACTACAGGAATGTGTTAAAATCGTGCTGCGTTTACTTTTTCGTCCTAAGTTTACTGCGACAAAATCTTGCATTAAATACATGATGCATTTGGAAAATTATTATCACTAACCCGATGATGATTGTAATGTGAACGAATAATTACCTTTTTTGAGTTTCCTCGCTATAGTGAGGGGAAAAGTTTTGTGTTACACACGGGTGCAAATGTATTTTACTTCTCGTATGTTAAAACACTCGCTGCGCTCAGGATTCTATTTTAGAACCACTCGCTTCGCTCGTGGTTCAACTATAGAATCCTTTCGCTTACTCGTGTTTCAATTTCATACTCGCGAGTAAAATACAACTTTGCACCCTTGTATAAAAAATAACTATTGTCACCACCCCAACTCCTCCTGCGGGTGTCGTAAGAGTCGAGTAAGGGATTGAAGTGTTACTGACTATTTTACGAGATTGATGATGGGCAGCAGCGTCATCATAGTGGATACATTACTGCGATCGCCAATCCGCTTGCCCAGCGTGGCGATTATGGGCATTCACCTCCTAATGCGTCTATACGCATAGTTAATAGGAGAGGCCTACGTCCAGCAGTGGACTAACATAGGCTGATGATGATGATGATGAGGATTTTTTTTGTAAGGTTTTAGGTACTTACTCAATAATAAGCTTTTTCACTACCAGTATGGGGCACCAGTCTCAAAAACGTAAACTTTATTTTTGTATATAACTGTGTTTTTGTAATTTTGTGTACTAGAGGATTACGTTGAGGCTGAATCCAGTTTTTTTACTCTTGCCCGTTGAAAAGGTTAAATCGGTTTGTGAATTTGTTAATTTGGTGATATTTTTCTTGACCTAGTCACCGTCCCTTTTCTCGAATCTTCAATAGTAATTCTCTATCACGTATTTTATTTTAGCTTCTATAAATCCAAATTGTAATTTGATTTTAAGAAGCTTGACTCAAATTAAACAAATCGAAGCAGAAAGCCTCTTACGTTTAATGTATTTTGATTCTTAATTAATCACAACATCGAAAAACACTTCAGTCTACGAATAAATGAAACGGCAAAATCGTTATTTTTCGACGACCGGGTATTTTCTGCTTTTTACTGTCGCTTGATTTAAATCTTATTGTACCTGTCACACTATTATTGGAATAAAAATAAGGTATGATAAATAAGTGTAAGTGGAATAACTTCTACAAAGCAATTTTGAAGGGCTGTATGCTTAGCACATGATTATCATTATGTCGCCGCAAGATAGATTTTCCATCTTTTACTAACTATATGAATAAAAGAGCGATGGATAGTCTATCTCGCGGCGACATATTGTCGCACTGATCCTGTGCTAAGCCTACAGTAGCCGTACCTGCGTTGGAAAGTGGAATGACGCCACTGACTGGGACAGTCTAAATAGTACATTGTGTAATAAGGGCGGCAAATAAGAAATTGAAATCATTATTCTTGTGCTGCCCGTGGCACACACAATGTTTTTCATTACACCTGTGAGGCAAAAAAAGTAAATAAAACAATACATTTTCACAAAACGACTCTAAAATGGTCTAAATAATTTCTCAAAGTCAGGGATGACTTAAATTTACAATTTTTATAACAGATTTCTTTAGAATTTTTATTTGTCTCACTCAGCAAAGTGGACTTTAAAACACAATGCAAGATGTGACAGTATGTCGTACGGAACGCGACAGTCATGTTGTTACGCTGATTCAATGCCGGACTTGTACTCGTAGAGGGAGATTAGATTTCTGCTTCAGTGTAGTAATAAATGTCTGCAACGTATTTGTCGGAAGCCTATATCTATTTTAGGAAATGCCTTAAAGCAAGGCTCGAAACCGGTTTTTTTCGAGAACCTCGAAATAGCCCAATATTTAAAATGTTTTATATTCTTTCTGTAGTACCTAAAATGTTACCAACGTCGGTTTTTTTTAATTACGCCATTAACAAAGAATTGATATACCGAAGAACAAAAAAGAACGAAATTCGAACCGTTCTTTTGTACGGATTATAAAAACCGGTATCCGAGTTCGAAACGACCGATCACGATCGAAACCGACCTTCAGAAGATCGTGTGTCGATCGTGAGTGGACCCCATAAACTCTGGCCCATTGCTCTGCGTGCAATGTGATCTGCAAATTGCCACTTCAGCTTGCTAATCCGGAGGGCTATGGCGGTGACTTTTATTCGTCTACGGATCTCCTCATTTCTGATTCGATCACGTCAACTTTAGCGTGACTATTTTCTTTTAACTAGAACTTTTCTTGTTTGGCTAGCATTACATACGTCATTACATTAAATGGGAGTATGCATTTTTTTGCAAAATATAATTGCTTCAAGGGTTAGCGATAATAATTACTTTGACAAGTTTTGTGTTTTCATTCAATAAGTTGACATATAAGTATAGGACGATAACGTAAAATTCAAATTACTTAGAGAATTCAAATATTGGAAGTCATATACCGAAGAAAAAATACCTACTGAAATTTACCAACGTCGGGGGTGGGATTCGAACCCATGTTCTCAGCTTTCGCGGCTGATGCCTAAACCACTCGGCTGGAGAGGCCGATCAGTTCATGGAATTGTCCTGAAACTGTTCAGTGTAACTAATATCCATTTATTCGACAAAATATGCAAAATTAAAACTATAATATTATAAAACTACATTATAAATAAAAATATACGACTAAACTAAATCTACATCTAAAAACGGCCCCCGCGGCATGGTACCAATGATGCTGACAGCATTACCCCGCTGGATCGCAAGGCTGATCTGTTGAGCGAGGTAGCTGCCAGCTCTTGGGTCACCTGTGGTATCTTTGAGTCTTTTTTAAATTTCTCTAAAAAGATTCAAAGCACCAGAGCCCCACGGACCCAGGGTCTCGACGCCGTATGGGATAAAATTATAGTCAGCGCCGAGACCACTGTATTTTCCTATCAGTGTAACTTATTTTTTTTAATAAAGTAGTAACGAGTAACAAAATTGTATTTTACCCTGGCAAACTACGTTCAGCTAAACGTATAATTTTCAATTAACTGTTAATTAAGCTACGGTAAATGAAAAAATACAATGTTACAAGAAACCTTTACTTACTAACTCGTTTTTTAATTAAACTGTACAATTAAATTCAAGACATAGACGAAGAAATTAAGGTTATTAAGCTATTTGGTACCTGTAACAAGGTATACATAATTATAAACTGCTTAAACGTTTGTTTGTTTAAATATGCAGGGTGGTTTTTTATTCAACAAATTTTAGACTGTTAATTCTGAGGTCACATAATCATAATCATAACTCACCCTTCATATTTATGACTATGGTTCCGCTTAAGAAGACCTAAAAATTACTGATAATAAAACCGCAATAAAATTATTATCCACTCAGCAAAAAATATTGACAGTTCCCGTTTCTATTTACACTATCGCAATTTAATCAGCAAATAAAAAAATAAAAACCGATTTTTTCCAAAATCCCATCATTAGACCCCGACTTGGTGCAGCGAGACCATCTCAATAAAAAAAATGGGTTTACGATTCTCGGAGATATCGGGTAACATACATACAAAAAAAAAACAGTCAAATGGAGAACCGCTTCTTTTTTTGAACTCGATTAAAAATTGCTTTTTTAGTACAGATGGTGTGCTTTTTAGGCTCTAGTGCGAGAAGTGAGTCATTTTACGTCAGGTCAAAAACTTCGGAGGGCCATCTGCACTAAAAAACGTCGTACGAGACACGTGCGAAAAACATGAAACTCGTGTCGATTTAAAACATCGCCACTTGTTTCGAATTTCATGTTTTTCGCACTTGTGCACAAGTGCGAAAAATTTATTGTGACACAATTGTGTCGTAATGTACTATGATGCATATGCTCAGAAAGTGCTCTTTATAAGGGTAGCGATTTTTTTTACACGTGGGCGGGAATGAATTTTTATAGTACGTTTCCGCACGGCCTGGTTGGTATTGCAAAGATAGTCTGGTTTTCCTCGCATTATGCATTGTAAAATGTTGTATGATACACATGTTGAAATGTAGGCTTTTTTTCTATCTCGTGTCGGTTGTAAAACACTCGCTTCTCTCGTATTTTATAGTTACCGACACTAGTCCTGAATAAGCCTACTTTCCACACTCGTATCATAAATAACTATTACATACAGATAAAGAGGTGAAATAAAACAAAAAAACTACAAGGGTTGCGTTAAAGGGACATTTGTTTCAAAGTACCTGTTACAAAAAAGTGGGGGGGGGGGGGGGCCCACTTTTTTGTAACAGGTAGTTTTTATATGATTTCTACTCAAAAGCTCTTTCGATCTTAATAGGAGAAAATTGTCGTCCCAAAATTCACTTACACTCTCCATCTATGCTGTTACACAATGAATGAAAAAATGGTAACGGAATAAAAAAAAAACCTTAGGACAATTTTAACTATCAGGATTGAATGATCACGCGATCTTGAGTCGAAATCATATTAAAAGTTCTTTTCTTCTTCTTCTCTTCAACTTTGAAAAAAAGGCCCTATGTTGTTCCGGCCATTTTTTCTGCAACTTAACATCAAACGTGCCTATTTTGCGTGGTCCCAGCGCTGGCCCAGTACTTTTTGTGGACTTCACATACACCCTTGATATTCTTCGCAGGTGAATACAGGTTTCCTCACGATATTTTCCTTCACCGTAAAGCACATGCGAATATCAAATGAAATTTCGTACATAACTTTTTTTTAAAATCTCATTGGTATGAGGCGGGGATTGAACCCACGACCGACATTTTCCCGCTAGACCAAAAGCGCTTGACCCTACGTTAACAGCCAAAAGTAACAAGTAATAAAGCCACTATAAAAATAGTATCTTACAAAAACCGTTCAAAAACCTGTGTTTACAGCAGCAATCAATCTATGCGCTCCCAATAACTTACAAGCTTTTAGGGGATGTAGGGGTACGTCAGGACCGGGGGTAACGGTCTACAAATTGCCGCTAGTCCACTCATAATGTCGGAGACGTGAGGGGGGTGTAAACGCAAAGGTGTTCGGGCTCGGCCTTCGGAGTTGTGCTTTTCATTTTGATGAGACCTTAAATTGAATTTTGGTTCATGTTTGGTTATGGTCATTGATCGTGTGCTATATTAAAAATAAGATAAAATATGGCGCATTCCACGAAAAAGTCTTTGTCGGAAACGTGACGGCTATGACCTTAGAACTAATATTGAAAGTGCGAGAATTCTCTATAAATACAAACACCCAGTTATAAAATAAAGATACAGCAAAAATTGTATTTGTAACTTTCTTAGATGTAGGTACCTACGTGAAGAAAGGCGTCACGTACCCGACATGGTTATGGTGGTATTATGCTGTCGTCCTAGCATAGAAAGCAGTGTTTCCTATGAAACTTCATAGCAAAAAGCTGTCGTAAGTTCTAGGGCAATAGGCGGCTTTTTGCTATAGAGTGTCATAGCAAATACTGTTTTCTAAACTAGGACCGCAGTATGGTGAAACAGGCCCTCTAAAAATGTAATTTATTATTTCCAGGTAATATTGAAAAGGAGAATCCAAAATCTTATTAAGAATTAATGTTTTAATATTGCAATATTATATCTGATTGTGACTGAAAACAAACAAAACCTCTTACAAACCTAATTCATATTTTCACCAAATCATTTCTAAGAACCTTTCATCTTTCATCGACAAGTCAAATAGAACGTAATATTTTCTTTATTCCGCTTCAATTTCCTCCAAGGCAATTAAAAATAAAGCAAGGCGTTTGAAGTAAATTAAGTAACAAAATGGAATGAGTTTTCCACGTAGTCACTAGAAAAAATGCATCAAGGGTGCGATTTTTGAATTTCACCAGTGATTAATTCACACCGAAAAGAAAGTGAATTCTCTTGAGTTCGTATTTTTGATATGTCATCGGTGACTAGAATTGTCATACCTATGATATCGCTTTAAGAGTGCCCCCACCCACTCGATTTGAAATCATCGTGTGATTATTTGTGACAGTTGACTTAGTGACATCTGCCATCTTTCAAAACTTTAGTTTTCTTTTCAAATGACATTGACACTCCGTTTTACGTTCGACCGCTTTGACAGAATCTAAATGAGTTATAGGTAGTATGAAAAATAAAAACCGATACTAAAGGCAACACTACTACATCTGCGCAAAATGGAACATAACAGGAAAATTGTCTATGACTGACATTGTACAATTTCTGCATGTTGGTAAAGGACGTGTGAGAATCAAAAATACGGCATTTGGGAAGCAGTGACATGAAATCACAAGTGATAATTTTAGTCACCAGTGATCTCAATATCATAGGTGAAATTCAAAAATCGCGCTCCTGGAATCCTTAAATGGAGAATTGCGTGACGGAACGGACTTATCGGCAATATGGCTACCGCAATCACGTTATGACGTTTATGGCTCGACTTTTATGACGTCATGCCCAATCTTGACGTGAGAGTGTTTTGACAACTCGATTATGTACTTGTGTCGTAAAATTCTCATTTCGGTACCCGAAGTAGGTCGGTGTACATAATTTATGAGTCTAAAATGAAATTCGTACTCTTATTTGTAGAGAAATTTTGTGCGTTATTTTATTTGAATAACATTATAGGTACACATTTTTTGTATTTCAAACATACATAGGGAATTCTCTTTGACAATACATACTTGTATCAGACTATATATGTGTATAAAATATAAAAGATTTTTTGAATATTCGAAAATTACCAAAATGGTAAGAAAATCTTTTCAAGACGTGTTAAATAAGTAGTAAAGTAAATAAAAAAAAATTGTATTGACCCTGCTAGGTGATAAGAAAGTGGCACTTATCTGTTATGAAAGAAAAAAGGTAGTTTGAAGTTAAAGCAAAAATGTGTCTTGAAAATTGTACCTATACGTTGAAAAATTTTTACTAAATAAAACAAACTTAGAATGAATATAGGTTGTAGATGGAAATATGACGCTGTCAAAATAATGTAGTCTAAAAAGTCACACCGTCCAGTGAGTCGTCCAGGCCGTTTTACATTTTTTGGTTTGCCAATAAATATACCAACCCAAACATTTACAAATTGATTTATTCATTCATCAGCAGGTAAGCGATCGCAGTTGTATATCCACTATGATGACGCTGCTACCTTACCTGGGGCCATTCCATATGAAATCATCAGATTCTGATTTAATTCCGCGCTGACTGATTTTTAAACAGTTTGAAAAAAATCAAGGATGATAGTCTTAAGTAAGTGGTACGTAAACCGTCAATACTTTTTTTTTTACTTGCTGCTCATCCAGATGGAGCCCGCTTTAAGTTTCAATTTACCTGTTTTTGAGGTTCCACGAGAAGCGATGTTAATTTGTTTCGGTAACTAATATACATTTTTTATATATTTTTTCTGATTCTCTAGTAAACGTATCGACGGCCCCTACGTAAGTTGTCGTAACTTGAAATTTGGGATTTTTATTTTATTTCATAAAACATCATATAATTTTTCAATGTTTCCATTCCACAAAGAAAAAATTAAAAAAACGTATTACAAGTAGGTTTTTGACACCCGAAAACTATCGTATCTTAAAAATGCACCGTCGTATACTGTAGTAAGTGTACTTACGACAGTTAATACGGGGCGGCCACTCGCGCTCGCACAGCGTAAGTGCCAGTTACGATCTTATACGCGGTGGAGCAGAGGTTTTTCGTAAGTGGTCATTTTTTACCAAAAACTAACAACTACTAGAGACAAAAATGGATAAACGATACATTTTATTCGATAAAAGTAAGACACTGCATCGGGAACAAACTTAAACTACCTACAAGACCAAAATTAATTTTCGAAACGGCCGTTGGAGTTAAAAGAAAAAGTGGTCCGAGATGAAATAAAAGACGCTTCAGAAATAAAAATGATTTAAAACCACTAAGCAAAGTTGGAAATCTGTTGGATTTCACTCAGAAATCAGATGCGAATTAATAAGTATGGATTTTGATTTTTTTTAATAATACCGGTGAATACTGTAGTATGTTACCACTTACCACAACTTACTTCGGAGTTTAAGATCGGTGTTTTGTCTTAAGTTTAACATACTACTATTTACGTTGGATTTTATTTATTTTTTTGTGTTGTATGTGTACTTGAGACATTTTTCGTCGGAAATTGTTTTTAAATTTCTATTGTAAGTGATATTTAAGACAGTATGCGCCGGATCAAATACAGAGTTACTACACCTTACAATTATAATATTGGCGTATATCAATAATTTCTGCTCATCATACAGGTTCGCCGCTTCCTTTTGAACCAAACGATAAAGAAATGCAGAATTCATTGTTATAAAATGGCATTTTTTGTGATAGTGTCGAAGACAAAACAATCATATCACTTTCATTATTAAATATTGCAGTAGTTGGTGGGTTCAGTTACGAGTATTTAGACATCAGTGAAATCATCGTCTGCAGATCGCCGATTTGACTGATGACTAAATGAAATCGCCAACAGCTGCAGTATCTAATCATGAAAGCAATATGACTGTTCTTTAAGATTATAATAACGTTTGAAAACACTTAATATTGATCTCATAAGATGTAGTTGAAGTTGAAGGCATTTTTGTTAACTGATTTTTTTTATGTCTTTGCACTGTGAGAGAAGTTATTAGTCTGTCATGTCATGTCTATGATTATAATTTCAAAATTACGTTTCTAATGCTAAAAGACAGACTGTTTTTATGTAGGTACTAAGTGTACAAAATTATAATTAAACGGTTAAACTTGGTAAATGGTGGTCTTGCGCCTGCACTGATGTCATGTCCGACTGCAGGTTTGTGTCACCGAACACTACGTAACAGATGATAAGCATACGAAGTCACTGTGTGCACAAAACAATCATTTTTAGCTTGGAGATTACCGGCTTGCATGCCGTCGGCTCTGTCCAGCCCCCACCCCGATTGAAATTAATCTTAATCGTTCTGTATATTTTCCGTGGCAGGTAGCATCTTTACCGTACCAGCATCCTCGCTTTATCAAAGCGTTTAAGAAATGCAACGCCTGTATCGTACCAAAGCCAAGTTGTCTATCTCCCTTTCCTTGACACTCCATATTTGATCCGAGTCTAGACTCATTACGTCGTTCCTTACCGAAGTCGTACGGTATCTCATAAACACCCGAGCTGCCAAGTGAGTTTCCGTCCTTTGGAGAGCATAAGAAATACGCATATTGGTATGAGGACCCAAAATGGTCTTAATGCTAAACCTCCGGCGTAATAGGCGTCCAATTTCGTTTGTCGTTTGTCGTCTTCGTTTGTCACTCTGTGGCAAGAATACTGGTGCCCTCTCTACTGTGTGGTGATTTCGAAACATCCCTGAGCTCTTTGTACGCTGACTTTGTCACCAACCATATCTGTTCCTCTCCAAGCTCTCCAACGTCTCGTCTCGTCGGACATGTTGCAACATTTGTAATAATTTAGATAACAGGAGGTAATAGGAGATACCTGTGTCCAGCAGTGAACTGAAATAGGCGAATGATGTGATGTGAATAAACGATATAAACTCATTTCGCAAGTATTGTGAATCAAAAAACCGCGAGAAAAGGTTTGCGAGATAATGGTATAAGCCAGTTAGCAAGTAGCTTTTCTATAGACTTTTCGTGACAGACGATCATTCTGACCTAGCATTACTAACCCATCAAGAAAACGAAATGTGCCATCCACTTATCTCTTAAATATCGACGCTGGAAAGGAGAAATTGGGTAAGCGACATTTTTGAAGATATTGAGTTATACACACCGTTAGAATCGGCAAATTTTTCCGCTTCGAATGAGCTAGGTTTCGTATCCATCTGACAACTTTTGTGTCGCTTATCCCATCGGTAATTTAGAGAACTTTCGATCATTTTTTACTACTAAACGACTTGGTTTTTCACAACTTTTAAGAAAATGGAGATTAGATAAAATATAATTCAACATAATGAATCTTGGATCATTTTACCTATTTGTCATGACAGGTTAAATTTTACTTGGATATTTTTGCTGTGTAACAACTAATCATCACTTGCGGGTTAGCTATTTCTACCTGACTGTATGATATGTTCTCATGTCGTTTGGACAATTTTACCTTTATCTTAATTTAAAATTAAAGACGGTTAGACAATATTACTTAACTATGATATCTGAACTATTGGCGTTTATCCATTTTTACCCCTACATTTATTTATGAACCATATGTCGCTTAGGTATCCCTTTTTACCTGAATTTACATTAGAATACTCGTACTACTATCACTTATCCTAACTTGCATGAATGAAATGTCAGTAAAAAAGTTAGCAACAATTTGCATACATAAATGTCTGCTATTTTATTCTTTGTCACGTTATGTAGAAACATTTGGCAGAGGGGTTGTTCTGTCAATTTTTACTCTGCGTTAAATAAAATGTTTTTGGAACTTTAATAAATAAAAATAAAAAAAGAAATAAGTACTAACTAAAACTATTTTTTAAGTGTTATCATAACGTAGGTAATACGATGGATAAACATACCAACAGGTACGGTTGTTAAAAGTAGATAGTTTTCAAGTGCCTCGTTTGTAGGTAGGTACTAACTATTGTTGGCTCAATAACGAGTTATCCTTGTTGATTTTGCATGTTTTAACCCTTAAATGCATGACCTTGACAAAGATTTATTCTAATTTTAATTCTGACATGTTGTCAATAGAGTCGAAAATACATGATGCATGATGCAACCCTTAAATGCATAGTGATGTATCACTATGCATTTAAGGGTTAAAATAAAGAGAAATGATCTCAAATAGAAAAACAAAATATATTTGTTTTTAATACTTAACAATAACTATTACTTACTCACATACTTACCTACTTTTTGGAATAAAGTTAAAAAAATACCTAAATAGTGTCTTTATTTTTTCACGTGTAAGTAAATTCGTTTACTAGTCACGGAATATTACTCTTGTAATTGAAATGACTGACTATGAAGTCTAAAATAATTTCTCATTTTAAGTATGTGGATATTTCTTACTGATATATTTATGCTATTTTTTTCAATTTATATATTTTTACCCGAATATAAAATAAGCCACATCGGCAGTTAGATAATTTTAACATGATGAATTTGTTATGTAAGTCTCGGGTGGACTTTTTTACCTTCCTTATTTCTTTTACAACGTGTTGGTTAGATAATTTTACCTGAATCAATTTTTCCGACCATTTTGCTTAAGCGACAGTAAATCCTTAAATAACACTTGAATACGTTAAATAATTAAAACATCACATAGAAAACATATTTATGTCCATAAATAATGCTTTAATTATTTGATTTGGCCTCCTAATTCATTTTAATTATTTTTTTTCAAAAATCTCGGCGGTTTTTTGCCTCTCCTGTAAAGTACGCACTGAGTCGCTTATCTAATTTCTCCTTTCCAGCGTCGATATGGAATTTATTCTAGCATGCAATTATTAAGATCGGTAAGTAACACATCAACAACTCTATCAGGAATTATATCAAAAACGTCATCCACATTTCGTAACCAGCATCTCGGCCTATTCGAACAACTCTCGAATGCCCTCTGCTCAAATTTATCCATGAAAATATTGACCAGTACCAGAACTACAACATTATAAGAGAACTCTTTGCTTCAATCTACGAATAATGCTCCCCTCGCCAAACGAAATAGCAACTATTCAGGAAATGTTAGATGAATTTCATGTACACATAGGTAGGTCGTTACGAGCTACAATATATTTAGTTAGTTTTATGGGTGAATCAACTTTTTTCTGTCTGTTATTGTCATGGTTACGGTTGCCTGAGTCACGCTGGTTTTATGCAAAATTATGACACTTAAATCATGCAAACATGCATGTAGTACATGTTTATAGGTGACCCATTAAGGAACGGACTTACCAACACCAGAATAATGCATGTTTCCATAGTTCAAATAGCATAATCTTGCATAAAATCAGCGTGACTCAGGCGACCGTAACCATGGCAATAACATACAGAAAAAAGTTGATACACCCTTATAGTTTCCAGTAGGTACTCGCAAACAATGAAGCTACATCAAACTCAACTACATAATCTCGTCTTCATTCAACACGACATTTTCCAGAAAATGTACAAAAATACTGTACCTGATCTATTTTTCATAATAAAACACGCAAAAAAACTATTCACCTGCTTAATTTTCTCAAAATATTCCATCAGGATTCCATAAAATTCTTATTAAATTGTTTATTAAATGGCATAATATAGTAACTAACAAAAAGTTTTTATAACGTTTCCGCAAAATATTGTAGTAAATAACAGATACGACAAAACTTACACACATAATTCCGACGTATCTCGTAGTATGTATAACTTACGATCAAAAACCATTTATGACCACCAGCGTAAAGTGAAGTTAGTAATACATACCACAATTTTTAGATTCTTTTCTCCGTCATATACTGTCGTAAGTGCAATTCCGGCAAAAATATGAAATATATCAAAAAAGTAATTGTATCACTTTAAAGACAGTATCTTTATTAATGTGTATGCCAATTTTTAAAGCAATCCGTTGAACTATGTGACCACCATACACATTTAAAACTTTGAAGTGCTCTCCTGTAAACTTGCCATTTTCAACTTACGACAACTTATGTAGGGGCCGTCGGTATTTTAAAAGGTTATTATCAATATGCATCAAGCTATTTTACTTATTCCATCATAAATGTTGAAAGTTTTGTGAATATTTTCAAATCCCGCCCATTTTCTATTGGATTTTGCAGCATGTCTACTGGGCTTAGGGAATTAATATTTTTTTACTGTATAGTACAAGTATTGCTCTCATAAAATAACTGAGGGTTTGATCACAAACTTTTCATTTAGCTGAAAAAAAGAATGGTAAAGTTGGCCATTTTACGAAATTGCTCAACTTTGACTTCAAATTTGATCATGTTTGGCAATATAAAAAAATCCAAAAAGTTATACAAAAGATAGTACCAACTCTATTCTATAGGAATCCGTTTCATTTGGTTTGTGTTTTCGATTTCTGTGAGAATTATGATTTTTTTTAATGTTCATTTTTCGGAACTTTTTACGACTATTTTCCGGCGCTCTATGACTTCACTATTTTAAATAAAACACATTAAATTATTCATAACTATATTTTATTAGTCATTAACAACAACAAGAACCTTTATTTAAGCTGCGATGTACGTAATTAAGTATGTCAGTGTGTGACCACCCTTGTGTTAATGCACGATTTACGAATTCATGTTCATATCATGCAAAAGTCAGCAAAAAAGCTTGTCACAAATATGTAATGTATATATGTGTGTGTGTGTAAAGTATTATTACCTGACTACCTTTACGACATTAACATTTTTGGAGTAGGAATATCTTCCGGCTCGCAAGGTGCCGTTTGAAACTGGCACAAAATTATGATACGACCTGGTATTTTTTATTGTTATCGCATTATTGAATCAACATCATTACTCTTATCTAAATCAGTAGGCATGTGTAATAAAACCTATAAGTACCCTATTTCAGACGTATTATAAAATGTGCCACTAGCATTTTCATGCTTACCATCAAGAAAGTGGTGTACCACTTTTTTGGTTGACTGTACATAGTAAACGAGGGAATCAACAATCATCATTTTGTTGTTTATTACGTTTATAAATGTTATCCGTGATAAAAAAAAACATTAACTTAAACAACTACTTTGAAACTTCTTCCTAACTTGTAGATTTCAAAAAATCATATCTCTTTCAAAAATCAATAACACAATATAAATAAAGATGATTTACAAAGAGCAAAGTAAGTTCTTCTCTTCTGTGTACTTTTCAGATCTTTAAACTTTGCCAAACATGTTTTTTTTTAACGTCATAAAAAGCAAATTCTACAAAAATGGTTTTGTAATTTACTGATTTTTTAAGTTAGAAGAACTAAATTCAAAAATATTGTTATTGTTTTCATTTAAAGACTATTTGAGCTTGTTAATTAAAAAAACATACCTGTCTAAACCAAGCGAGCAATCCAATAAAAGCTACTGAACATCACTGAACATTAGCAAAATAACATGAAGTTTTAGAAGTTTGTCATACAATAAGTAATAAAAATATACATACTGTAATACATACATGTACAAGTACACATATTAAATAGTGAATTAACATATAATAAAATTCAGTTTCACACATTAAAAAAAAAGTTAAAGCAATTTTCATCGACCTCAAAAATCGCTTATTTTTAAACTTCAGACCTATGTTATCTGGCTGTTAGGCTGTTTAAAAATTAAACAACTACGGTTTTATGTAAAGCATACCTATATTATCATCCATGATTTTTTCCATACAAATCGCAAAGCATGCAGCGCACCTCATTTGATGATTTCATATGGAATGGCCCCCTGGGTATAGTGGGTATTTCTCATTTAGATTTGTTAGTTGTCACAGCTAGTTTTTGAACAGCTATGTACAAAAACTTAACGTCACCTCAAGTTAATTTTCTATATTTTTATATATGACAGAAAGTTCGAAGCAAGGACTAATTCACAAATAATTATCAAAATGTTGGACTGGACATCCTTAACTTTAGAACATTGTCGTGACAGACCAGTCAAACGAAATAAAAAAATACCCACCCGTAACTAATCAATCTTCTATAAACGAATAGTCAGTAGCATTTCAAACAAATTGTTTGTATTTTTAATACCTAAAATTACAGACACGCTATAAGTATAGCATTTGTGATTCATCCTTCAAGGATATGATTCTGGTTCCAAATACAAAATAGTAATCATGTTGTATGATTAATGTCCGCCATTAAACAGACACAAGACGTAGAACTTAAACATCCAACTATAAATCACAACTGGCGTCAGACTCGAGGTTTGAATCGTCTATTTGATTTGTGCTGGTTTCGATGTGACGTTGATTTCATTGATGACTAGGTGTGAGTTCAATTATATCGTCAGTTGTATTGTAATATGAATTAATGTAACCACCAAATGACGACTTTTCAGGAGGGCCCAAAAACGAATTTGACATTTATAAAGTAGGTATGTTGTATCTGTTTAGTTAATTACCCTATTGAAATGATATTTATATTGTTTGTTTTATTTTTAGAGGTCTATTTGACACAAAACTACTAATTGCGACCACAGTTGTAATTCAGGAAATAGCTGGTGCTTACGTTATTTTTTTAATTTGGAGATACGTTAATAATTTAATGAAAACCATCAATAGTGGAATTCGTAATTTAGTGTAACTTACAAATTGAAATCGAATTGCTTATGAGCCATACATTACAGATGGCGCTTACAGCATTGTCATTTATAAAATATGGTGAGTACATAAGGAAGGAATTATTTTGTACTTACAAATTCGTACTTACCTACGTTAAAATATTGTCTATATGATTTTCTGACACCTTTACAATCTTTACATACGTTAATAAAAAACGTAGAACTTGATAAAATGGCAAAGTTTTTGTTAGCGTATTCGACATTTTATTCTGGATATTAATATTATATTTTATATACACCGTTCAATAGATCATAAAATTTGCAGTCGAACGGTACACTTTACTCAATTTCGTTATTTTGGTGGTTACATTAATTCATATTACAACCAAAGATATTGTATTATGACGATTAAGTATGTGTTCGTCCTATATTTTTTTTTGGCCGCCTGTAAGAATACATTTACCACCTTTTCCCACGGTTATCGTAAGAGTTGACTAAGGTATTTAGGAGATCAATCCATTGATTTATTAAATTGTCCTATTTCCTATTTCGGGTATCACTCTGTCTCTTTACCACATTTTATCAAACATTGGTCCAGCGATTTAACGTGAAGAGATAACGGACAGACATATAAGCGCTGGACTGTAATTACAGGCCCCAGCTTTATGCTGAATTGGGGACCGTTTTGTGGCAAACTTTGTTTCTTGTCCTTTTAAATGTGTATGTCATAAAGTCATGTATTGTGTGTCACAAATAAATATTTTTTATTTCTTTTCTTTTTCTAATATACTTTGCGCATTTATAATATTAGTATAGTATGTTAATACATAGGTACTATTTATACCAGAACTACCTAATATATGAAATGGATGGGCCAAGGTCACAACATCCAAATTATAGTTTACGCCTTATGTAGGACAATAGTACATTGTGCATCAAGGGAGGTAAGTACGGAATTACTAACGAGAGTGTTAGAAGCCCGACGCCGTTAGGCGGAGGGCTTTTATGACTCGAGTAAGTATTCCGCTTACCGACCGTGATGCATACAATGTTTTTCATCACACTTGCCAACCAAAAAATAAGTTTTTAGACATAATATTATTAAATGACGTACTGACATTTCTATTACTCCCTAGGGAATTTCACTTTTCTATCACTCCCGCTACGCGCGCAAGCAATGGCGCGCTTAGACAGCAAGTGTGATGAAAAATAGTTTATTGGCCCTTAACAAAAGAAACTAAAACGGGTAATAGGTATACGATTAACTAGAATTTATCGACAATTAAGAATGAGAACGAATGGCGTTTCATATCGACGGCGGTATTTAGGTAAGCCTAATGTAAAAAAGTAGGTCTATAGTTCTTCTATTTTCAATATAATAACCTGCAATAATACTATTCTGTAAATTAAGGATTAAGGGTTATTGGGCTCAATTATGAAGACCATATTTTGTACAAACATATACCTATAATTATATTAAATATAATTGATCGAGCTATAATGTCTGATCATAGGAATCTTATGGGAAACTCACATAATCAGCCTATCTTAGTCCACTAATGGACATAAGTATAATACCTATGGATGCATAAAGGAGGTAAATACCCATAATAGTCACGCTAGGCTAGCGGATAGCCGGTATATAGTATGTCTACTATGATGACGCTGCTGCCTATCGTGTCCCATAAAAATACTTTAGGTAATCCCTTAGTTGATTCCAGCGACATTCATGGGAAGAACTGGGGTGAATTGAATACCGAAACAAAAAAAAATATTTTTTTATGTCGGATAGACTTTGTCGTTGCGAGATACTGTGCTAACTCTACATGCGAAATTATATGACATTAGGATTTCTGAATGTCAGGTGGTATTCTTATACAGCCTTAACATTCGCCTTGCAAATGCACACGCCTTGCAAATATCTTGTTACACACATAGTGCATATGTGAATCGCGAGGCGTGAACGCGGGCTCAGTGCTTGATAATGGAGACCTAGGCTGTCCAAAACATGTCCCGCATAGTGACTAAACGTGAGTTCAACCATTTAATTATATGCATAGTTCTTATGTCTCATGAAAGTTGGAATTCGATCATGTTACATGATTCATGTCACTAATAAATAATTCAATTTGTGTAGCCCAATGGGTGGTGACAAAATGTATTCTTACTGCCTCTTCCCATGGGTGTCTTAAGAGTTGACTAAAAAAAAAGGTATATGAAGTGTCATTGAATATTTATTTATAGAAGATTGATGATGGGCAGCAAGCAGCATCATCATAGTGGTTACACTACTGCGATCGCCAACCAGCTTGTCGAGCGTGGCGATTATGGGCATTCACCTGAGTATTGCGTCCAAACTGAACATCTTCAAGGCAAGAGTGAATAGGTATCTCATAGGTAAACGTGCTCCACCGTAGACTGCATCATCACTTACCAGCAGGTATGATTGTGGTCAAACGTCTACCTATTATGAATAAAAAAACGCTTAGGAGATGCCTTTATCCAGCAGTGAACTGTTTACAGGCTGATGATGTGATTTATGACGTGATTTTAAGGATAGATCAATCTCCGAATCGTCCCGACAGTACCTGCAATTGCCGACACAGAAAACAATAAACGTAGCATCACACATCACAATCAACCAATCTAATGCTCGGATGCCATGTCAAAGGAATGCCACATAACTGGAAACGTGAAAACCTTCTTTGGTGGAAAACTTAAGCGGCACTTTGCGTGACCGACCGTGGTCAATAAAATTCGGTGGAGCATTAAAAAAAGTTTCAATATAGGTTTAATCTGGAAGCTTGTGGCTGTTTAAGCAGGGAATGTTTTCAAATTGAGTTATGACGTGAAACTGTTTTCAATTCGGTCGTGCAGGTTGAAAAATATAAATAAATAGGTATATTCGGATAATCTTAAGAGAATTTCCCTAGTCCCATGGTAAGTTCAACTAGGGCTTGCGTTGAGAGAACTATTTATACTAAGCGACAATTTTATTATTATATTTATTATTCTAATAAACATAAATAAACAGTGTGTATCAGAATGAAAGGCAAACCTTTTTACCTGGTTTTGACCAAATCAGTATAATAACATTGATTTTTTATAAATTTTGATAAAAGTACATTATTTGCTATTAAAATTTTTATTTAAGATAGACTAAGTTAGTCTAAAACATCGGAACCATTATAATTATCATCACTTAGTAAGGTATTAGAGTGCCTGTTCTGATCTTATAACAATTTGTCCGCTGTCAAAACCTGTTCGCACTTGACAAACTGTAATACTATTATCAACATTTCAAAGCTATGAACTCAGTATGTTACTGATTCGTTGAATAGAACTTTATAAACCTTCATAAAATAAAATAAACGAGTATATGCTGTTGTAATGTACCCTATTTGGTCATCAAGGGGTTAAAAGGTTTGCCTTTCGGTCAGATACACACTGTATGTAGCCCTACAACCTAGGATTTTTTTAGAAATATGTTGGAATCATTTAGATTTGTTGTAAAATTAATTACTCATTTAGCACTATTTAACTACTCATTTCTACTCCTAAGGACTTGAATAAATAACCAAAATACGTCTAAAGTAGACTAGAGTGAAGTACCTATTAGTAGTTAATAACCCGAAGGACAATCGCCGATTCCGTATTGAACTAAAAGTCTGAATCATTTACGTCAAAATGAGGTTATACTTAACAATCTGGCCCCAATTTCACCACATTGACAAGTGCTACAATTGTAAATTTACTGTTTCTGCAATCTGGGGCGTCTATAGGCTACAGTTACCGCTTACCATCGGAAGGGCCGTGCGTTTGTCTGCCACCAACATAAAATTTAGTGCAGGAACTTTAATAAATCAGCAGTAAATAACTACTGTTTTGCGAAGCAAGATTACAATTGTCACAAAAAACACGACAATTGTAGCGAAATTCCGACATAAGCCGAACCTCATGTCAAGATTTAATGAGAATTGTACTAAACCTTGCGACAATTGTCACGGGATTTGGAAAATGAAAAGTAGTTTATTAACGATTTAAAAACGTTATTAGAAATAATTTTATGTTGGTTGCAAACAAGCACATGGACCGTCCGATAGTAAGCGGTAGCCGTAGCCTACGGAGGCCTGTGACGTCAGTAACAGTGATATTTTACAATTGTCACACTTGTAATTATGGTGAAATAGGCTACTCATGTTATAATTCATAAAAATAACCGCAGACCTAATAATAACCCAAAATTTACGTCCTATAAAGGTCAAAGGGTGAACTTTGGCATTATTGCATGAAGTAATATACAGCCACATGCTTCCGTGTAAGGTGCTTATAGGCATTTTTTATACCATGACAGTGGTAAACAAGCATGTACAGTCAGCTGCAGAGAAAAGTAGACCCCCTTGCATACTTCATACGTCTACTTTTCTCTGCAGCTGACTGTACTATCGTCAATATTGAATCCTTACCTACCGTAGAGCCATGTGAATGTAATAATGAAAAACAAAATATTAGGCCTATTTGTGACAATTGTAAAATATCACTGTTACTGACGTCACAGGCCTCCGTAGGCTACGACATATACGTACTCTCGGACACTCCATGTGCCTGGTTGCCACCAACATAAAATTATTACTAATAACGTTATTGTATCGTTAATAAACTACTTTTTAATTTCCAAAACCCGTGACAATTGTCGCAAGGTTTATTAGTACAATTTTCGGCATAATGTCGGAATTTCGCTACAATTGTCGTGTTTTTTGTGACAATTGTGAATTTGCTTTTCAAAAAAACTATTTTACTGCTGATTTATTTAAGTTCCTGCACTACATTTTATGTTGGTGGCAAACAAACGCACGGCCCTTCCGGTGGTAAGCGGTAACTGTAGCCTATAGACGCCCTCGATTAGAGAAAGAGTAAATTTACATTTATAAAAATCATGGTGAGTACCTATATTAGGAAGGGCATATTTTGTACTTACAAATTCGTACTTAATTAAAATATTGTCTATGATTTTTTGAAACCTTTACATACGTCAATAAAAAACGTAGAAACTTAATAAAATGGCACAGTTTTTGTTAGCGTATTCAACATTTTTTCCTGAATATTAATATTTTATATAGATACACCATTCGATAGAGGAGATGCGGTATACTTAAGGTAAACGCAGCTATTAACGCTCCATCGAAAATCCGAAGGTATTAGCGACCTAATAAGTAATTCGGTATTTTTTCATTGCCACGACTTATGTGAGGGTAGGTAGGTTGTTTTCCCGAAGCGTTTATTTCTTGAGTATAGGGTACGGTTAAGTTAGTTTGAGTGGTAGTTCGATAAAAGATAAAAATACATCAATGAAGTTGTGAGTACCGAGAAAGAAGGACATTCCATACTGGCGCTTGCACTTTCAAGTAAGGACTCGACTTATCTGTCTAAGACGTTTATTTTAACAATTAACTACTTTACATCTACATTTATTGCTAATCATATTCATTTAGTTATAAATTACAAATATTTTATCACAATTTATCAAATAACATCCATTATCATATACATATAAAATATAAAATTAAATTTGGGCGGTGATTGCTTCATTATTTTTAGTAGTAGCAGCTATCAACGATCCGTAGGTCGGTAATGACTAAAATGTCATGTTTAGTTTTTTCTTTCTCGTACGATATTATTCTATGAAAACATAAGTATGTTTATAGATTAATTGAGATCAAAATAAATGTAATTTTCAAAAAACTATTAACGACATACACATTAGCACTTGGTTCTCTTCTTTTGATGTTATAAAATTAACCAAAATACAATATTTTTGGAAAACGGATATTATCTTAGACATTATTTATGACGAAGTTTTATCCATTAAAAGTGCTTTTAGGTCCTAAATTTTTTATATCACGTAATCAGAAAGTGTTTTGTAGCGACAAAGATAATAAAAATACAATATTGTTATTGTTTAATATGGATCGGTAATACATTTTACGTTAGTTCATACATATTCTATCAGCGACTCATAGAAATCGCTGATACCAACCATAAGAAGGTATTACCGACCGTACCTAAATAAGTAGGTAGTTATAATATTAAGGAAATGATTAATGCCATAAATTACTAATTACAAAAATACAACTTTTAACAAACATGTGGCTTTGGTAGGAAGAGTTGCCCGATCAGCTTGTTCCAAAACGAACACATTAAAAACTGTTAAACATCAAACTAAATGAAATCCATCAATTTATCCAATGTTTAATTTCATAATCATCATTTAGAGATAGATTCTATCAGCCAGCTGAGATAAGTTAAAATTAGTAGGTAGGTAGGGTAACGGCCCCAGTGGCCAGCCAGGAACCAGTAGTCGGCCTTTTCAGTCGTTTTTTGGTCGGGAATTGGACGGTTATTCGAATAAACATATCGCGGGTACTGAAATAAAAGCTCTGATTCCCAATTTATTGATACGTAGCGCGGCAAAGTGCAGTGAGGGATCGGGGGAAGCAATAAATTCGTTCTTACAAGTGGTGTTCGTCGACGAGAGCAGTAGTGTCACGTCCGCCATATTTTTGACTGCAAGTGGTGTTCACTTAAAAGGGAAGAAAACTATGTATTGATGTTAAAAGTTAGTGATTTCTGTAAATGTTTCGTTTATTTATTAGTTTGTCTATTTGATTACTCCGTATTTGTGTGGAAATATCATGATCTAACTAATAAATTGAGGGGGCTGACTACTGGATATCTAGTTTTCAACAAAGTATCTAGTGCTCAGCCACCGGGGGCTGACCTTTGGGTTCTTCATTTAAAATTTTATTTGTTATTGTTATATACTGTTACGACCGTTAAATTTAAATTTTCAAATTTAGTTAGGCATGCCCTATTCAATTTGATATAAAACCCAGTAGTCGGCCCCATTTGATTTTATTTTTTATCACGGCTGACCACTGGATTTCGCGGATCTAGTACTCAGCCACCGATATAATATTAAGGAATATATCGATAATTATTTACTTATAATAATATTATCTTTCTACCTAGTACATTTAGGTATGTATTTTATGTAACTACGTATAGGTATAGGTACGTTTAGGTACAAGAAAACGGAATAAATACTTAAGATAAAAAAATCTAGCGCCCCTAGAGTCATGAATTGAATAGGTGCTACATCATCTAAAGACTAGATGATGTAGCACCTATTCAATTCAAGGATTCTAAAAAAAAAGAAGAAGATAAAACGAAGAAAAAAAACTGTTGTCTTAGGAAAAAAGCAGAAATATCTTTCAACCCAACGACGCTACAAAGAAACTGTAACCAAACAAAAAACTAAACACAAAACAAAACAAACCCAGAATGACGCCAGTAAAATCAATGAAAAGGGCACAAGAAAATAGAAAATAGATTTTTCAATTGATTCATCAGGTTTGACAGAAAGTGATGCAGTTTTAACGGATATTATAACCCGATCAAAAACAGATATGTGTGATAAAAGCTGAAAAGATACGATTCTTTCTAATGTAATGAACCTGTTTAAATCCCCAGCAAGGAGAATGTCATAGTCACAGTATTTTTTTATCATTAAACAAAATACATTGCGTTTATTGCGATGCCAGCAGCCTCCTCAAGTACAAACATAGATTCTGTGTCCAAAAAATTACTTTACTCTCATTAAACCAGCTTTGAGGACTAGTAATATAAAAAAACCCGTTACATACGACCGGCTATACAAATGAACATTAGATCGATGTAGGTTTGGCTGATATTTTTATATTTAAGTTTTGAATATTTTTATATTTATTATAATTAATACTAATTGAAATAGGGAGATAATATATATACTGTGAGCTCGAAAAATATTTTTTTTTACGTATGACCAACGGGTTTCATGCCCTAAGTCCTCGATTTAAAAGAGTTAAGTATAAGGAATAAGAATTATATTTAATATCTTTGATTTTCATATAGATATTGCTGATTTAGATTTTATTATGATAGTAATATACGAAGGCTGAGTACTGGGCACGAAAAGGCTGATTACTGGATTTTGGCGGCTGAGTACTGGGAAAAAGTGCCATTTTTTGTTTAAACTAAATTTTCAGTACTTTAAGGATTCATGTTATGTTTTTTCTTAATTCGTTTTAAAACTATAATAAACAGTTGATGTAACGATGTGATCCGTTCATTTATCCGACTTATCCTGAATAAATACCGACCGTTCACATTTTAAAAAGGCGTTATGAGGCTGACTACTGGTGCTTTTACCCTATTAACCCTTAATTTGGCAATGTTCGTCACAATGAACATGGTCTTCGACCCACTTTTTGTATTTTTTAAGACAGAATTTTCTGCTCTATACAATGGCGAGGAGGCTAGAACGCACGATTTTTTTGAAATTTGCCAAATTAAGGGTTAAATTAATTTTCATTCATGTGAATAATATACCTACATATTGGAGGGGTGTAATAGTACCTACATTACGATACTAGTATACGATGTAGATAAATGTCCATTTTTACCCTCGTCTACTATTTTAACATAAAATTGCCTCGGGTAGAAATGGTTCCCTTTATGCCCTTGTTGTACAATCTACTATTGAAACTCAATCGGTAATGGCTGCTTAAAAATCGTTGATACCTTCACACCCATTTTTATGGGTCGCTAATAGCAGAAATCGATTCTGTAATTTAGAAATAGATTTTTGACATCTAAATGTTCAATTAAAGGACGAGTTACTCATTATTTACCTTTTTTAATTATCATAGTAGCACATAAAATAAGAAAATTTAATTTTGGGACAACGTGTATACGTAAAAACTAGGCCTGATTAAAAAAATGCCGTAAGGGGGGCGTTAATACCTGAGTTTACCTTAACTCAATTTCGTCATTTTGGTGGTTACATTAATTCATATTACAACCGACGATATATCTACTGTAAAAGACGTAGAAGAGATATGAAGACGCAACATTTCTTCCTAGCTTCAAGTTGGACGATCCAACGGCCAATCGGTGCTAGCTGACGAAATATTGAAAATGCTAATAAGACCTACATATTACAACAATGAGTAAAATTAATGAATTCCATTATTTCGCCATTATGGCCGCGGTATACCAATTTAATTTCGGCCGGCGAAACCTGCGCCCTTACCACGGGCTCGATACCATCTTTTTCTACTCCCGTACTTTTATTTGTCATTTACATGGTCGTGATCACACCTTTAAGTCCCTACCTTATGTCCAGATAAGCAGCTAACTGTCTGTCGCACTACTATGTAAGAGTGACAGAGTGGGAAAACTACGGTACGCAACTAAGCGTTAGCGATTGGCAACTTGGCTAAGCATCCTGATCTGTTAGTAAGCATACAATTATAAATCTTCTTCTTCTGCCTAGCGTTATCCCGGCCTTTGCCAGGGTCCGCTTTCCTGTTACATTTCCTCCACTTTGCACGATCCTGGGCATCTTCTACTGTAAGCCCGTTTACACTCGTGTCAGTTTTCAAGACATCTAGTCAGGTGTCTTACGTCAGGTACGAAGCAATTATAAATAAAATAGATAAATACATAGATAGTTTCGTTTTTGGGATGTTTACATCTCAAATCGTCTGAAATAGACGCTAAGGTCAGTAGTACAGTCGAGGAAATTGAATGTTTAGCACTTTGCGGTTCAAGTTAATTTAGTTGTGTTAGAAGTACTAAGCACGTCAAATGTAAAGTGAGCCATAAACTGCTAAACATAAAATTTCCTCGACAGTACATATTTAGGTATCATTTTATGAACAATTACCAATTAGTTTGACACACTTTTCCGAGAACTTTCGAAAATTGAAACTTCTCAGAACGCGACTTTTATTAAAGCCACGGAGTACGATTTAGAAACAAAAACGTTTATGCAGCCTTTACTAAGAACTTATAGTACGGGTACTGAATTAACAAAATCTGATCGACGAACGTTTAAAGCGTCCTAAAATAATAATGGTCCTTATTTTAATGCGCTTAAGGTTCCCTAATAAAATTATTCAAAGTGGTCTTGGGCGACCGACCTAAGTATAAAATTATATAATGCTTTTGTTAACGTTAGGTACCATACCGTTATTGTCAGCCACCGTAGCCTAGTTGGTAGTGAGTCTGCTTACGAAGCTGGGCGTTCCGGGTTCGATTCCCGGCGAGGGCGTTATTTGTGTATTTATCACAAATATTAAAATTTGTTCCTTGGTCATGGCTGTCTATGTATTTAAGTATCTATATGTACAGTCAACCAATTGGAACCCTAGGCCACTCAGGAACCATGTCAAAGTAACGGTGTCAATCAGATTGTAAGACATTTCAAACGGCTTTTCATTTTGACATGGTTCTAGAGTGGCCTAGGGTTCCAATTGGTCGAGTGTACCTATCTATTATATATATCGTCGCCTAGTACCCACATCACAAGCCTTAATTGAGCTTACCGTGGGACTTGGTTGATTTTTTTTATACCACGTCGGTGGCAAACAAGCATACGGCCCGCCTGATGGAAAGCAGTCACCGTAGCCTATGGGCGCCTGCAACCCTCTGCATGTGTAAGATGTCCCAAAATATTTATTTATTTTTATCATGCCCGCTTTCCATTGCGAGCGGAGCGGAGTCATTAATGGGTTTTTAACTTTCACTGCTGCTGTGACTCGCAGCCGTCAACTGAATACTAGTCCTTAGCGAGCGATGAACGTGAAACGGAGCCATTAATGAGTCCGCTTCGCTCTGTGGAAAGCGGGCATTCGTTTTTGTATTGTTTGGACTCCGTACTAGGAGTCGTTGACGGAGTATGCGAACAATACAATTTAAATTAAATACTAATATAATTTTAATTAAAATTAACTATAATTAATATAATTAACTATAATTTATTAAATAATATAATTTTAATTAATTGCAGCACATTTATACCACTGGGTAGTGATATGTGCCAGTGAAATACGATCGCTTTCTTGATTGCATTTAATTGCTCTAGCCTTTTACTTCAAAATAGACCAGATAAGAAGTCCAAAACTCAATGCACTAGAGGAATGACACGTAAAATTCGGGTTTCAGCCATTTTTGTTTTTTACGATCTTTATAAGCCGAAGCTCAGTATCGTTCTTATGTTTGCGGTCTACAATCCAAATGTTTGCGTGCCTAAGACTTCAATGCGGTGTCCAAAACATATTTCCGATATAAAACCGCTATTACTTTGACACCAGATTTATTAAAATCTACTTGGTAACACTTCATATCGATCATCCTTTAGTAAAATTTAAAAAGTATTAGTAAATAAAACGAAGTAAAATCTAATTTTCTATGTAATTGTAGTTTATTTATACGAAAAATACATTTATTTATATAAAAGTCATTACCTGAGATCGGACAGATTATACAGATTGGACAGATTGTATAATACGAGTATGTAGGTATCTACTATACTGTAGCACCATAATTATTACCTGACATGTAATTTTATATTATGAATAAATGATGATTATGATTATGATTATGACAAAATAAATGTGCGTCATTGCTCGCAATAATATGGACATAACTCCAAAGATGATTGAATAATTAATCATTTTATCATTTTCAGAAAATTACCTACTTGACACCGGTAGCTATAAAGACCTTTGTAAATAGTCACCTTAAAGCAAAAAAAAATCGATCTCATTTAATCAACTTTTGAGTAATATCCACATTATTGCGAACAATGACGCACATTTTGTCTGATCTCAGTACGCTTAGCACATATAAAAACGAAGCGTGAAGAAGCATCTAGCGGGCCAGCAAGGCGGTGGCAACTAACAGGTTACTGATTGTCTCCTGTTCGTTGCCGCCGCGATTTGGGCTCTACTTTTCACTTACGATCAGGTGGAGTGGAGCCACTTTGTTGTGCTAACATAAAAAAAAAAAAAAATGATTGGTGCGACAGTATGTCGCTGCGAGAGAGATATCCCGTCTTTTACTAACTACCTATATCAATAAAAGAGGGACGAATAGTCTATCTCGCGGCGACATATTGTCACGCTAATCATGTGCTAACCGTACTGGATGCTTAGCCAAGTTGCCAATCGCTAACGCTTAGTATCGTATCGAAGTTTTCCCTCTCTGTCACTCTTTCATATTAGTGCGACAAAGACAGTTAGCTGCATTTCGTTTACGATTGACGATTAAGCGTTAGCGATTGGCAACTTGTCTAAGCACCCAGGTCATCACTTACCTCTTACATCTCTGAAAGCATTACAATAGGATTTATATATGCGTGTAGATAATAAGTCGGGCTACAATGCTTTCGTCAGTGTTAAATATGCATTTCGTAGGGCTTTAGTTCGGGATTTTCCGCTCCGCCGATAAACTGATTAACTCAGCTCACTTCCTGACAATGGTTGCTATAGTAGTCATAATTACATTTGCATAAAGGTCAAAATCGTTTGGCGCAATCGACTGAATGGGGTCGCCTGAATTGGGGAACGTAAAATGTAATGAGCCATACTGGAAATGGTCTTGCTTCATTAGATCTAGCGAAAATGAAATGTAGGCGTCAAGGTGGAAACAATGGGAGCGTTGCCATGGCGACCATTTTTTTATTCCATGGCCAGGGTGCTTAGATTAATTGCCAATTGCTAACGCTTAATCGTCAATCGTAAACGAAAGGCAGCTAACTGTGTTTGTCTCACTAATATGAAAGAGTGGCAGAGAGGGAAAACTACGATACGCCATCAAGCGATTGGCAACTTGGCTAAGCATCCTGAAGTCATAGAAGTTGTGGCAATAACGTCAATTAACTAAGGACTTTCAATATCTTGGGACATCTCACACAAATCGACCTAGTCCCACGGTAAGCTCAATTAAGGCTTGTGATGTGGGTACCAGGCAACGATATACAGGGCTACTTTTTCACCGGTACAATAAATTTTCCCACATATTTGGTATCGATAATAGATTACATTTATCAAATAAAATTGACATTTTTTTTTCATTTATTATTAATTTATCCTTCATGCAAATTCAAAATAATGGGCCTACTAATGATAATACGTCAACGGGGTGCGGGACGCAGAGGGCGGCGGAAAGGGGTGAGCGACCTGCACACGAGTTGGCAACATAGCAGTTACCTCAATCTCGGTGACTAGGTCAGGGACGGTCAGTGTCACGGTTGACGTAGGTATGTGCGCACGCGCCGCATCGTACTACCTTCAGTCGGAAATTGCTCGTACGAAATGGTTCGTAGTTATTTTCTCATTGGGGAAAAAGCAGTGGCAGCCCAGCGGCTATACGCTGAAGAAAGTGTGCCCCGCCTGGAAAATGCCAGTGTTATAGCTATGGCCAGCCAGGTCAACAGATTTGACCCCGTGTGACTGTTTTTGTGGGGTGAGGGTAGGCCCAAAATTTAAAAGACTTAAAAAATCTAATAATAAGTGCATTTGATGAACTTAAAAGTGAGAACTAGAGACTTGTGTTGGGAAATATCGAAGGAAACATTCAAAAACGGGCAAGAGTGTGTTTAGATAACCACGGCCAACACTTTGAACACTTGCTTAAGTATGTGAATTAATTAATTAGTATGAGAAATGGACTCCATTAATCAGGTATGTTTTTTTTAATCCAATCATTGTGCATAAAGTTGATTTCAAGTGTTTAAATACGCCTCAATGAAGAAAGTTTCTGTCCTTAGTGCAAGTATGAAGGAAGATTTGGGATCAAGTAAAATTTTTTTGCCAAGTCATAATCATAAGTTAATTATCATTGCCGCTTTTCTAAGCCGCCATGCCACGTGCGACGACGTTGTAAACAAACAGTTGCCAGTTCGTGTGTTTTGCTAGTTATGTACATTGATAATGCGTCCAATTTTCTTATTAGGTTTGCGGATAAGTTCAAACATCGGTATTTTAGTTTTTTTGTTCTAAAGGGGTAGTAACAATAAATGTTAGTATTCTGTAACTTGGACTACTATTACGTATGTTGATTTATTGTACTGGTGAAAAAATAACCCTGTATATAACAGATTGATACATGTAGATACTTAAATATTTGTGATAAATAAATACACAAATAATACCCTCACTGATGAATTCGTTTGAGCGACAGAGAAAAATCCTCAAAATTTACGAATTTCGATTTTCGCGGTAGTAGTTTCCCTGTAACCGTACCAGTTTACAAGTAACGGTTACGTTAGCGCTTCACAACATCACTATCATCAGCATATCTTAGTCCACTGCTGGACGTAGGCCTCTCCTGTTGACTATACGTACAGCGGCTTGAAGTTAAATGACCATAATCGCGAGCGGGTTG
>JALPQI010009283.1:0-62333 GCA_025490895.1 Thaumatotibia leucotreta
ATGGCCATTTTTTAGTTTCTGATTTTTATTTAAAAAACCTTACGTTTTTTGATGTCATATGTTATTAAACGTTTAAAGACTAATAAATTTCCAACAAGTTGAGCTAACATGCATTACCGTAGGTCTTATAGTTTCAGAGATTCGAGACTTTAAAAAGTACTCCTTTTTGTAAACTAGATAAAATTTGGTGTTTTGCTAACATTTTCGGCTTAATATCGCCTCACCTAATTATGCTACGAAAAACATGCCATAATGACCTTATAGCGCACTTAATATTCTTTAATTAAAGGGTAAAATTAGGTCAGTGAACTTAGCAGTTGAAAGTATAAACGCGAAATTCATAAGGCAGGAGGCCCGCTATCTAAGTTTTTCATACAATTCGCAAGTCGAGTTGCAAAGCTGCAATTTTGTTATATTATAAAGGCCTTATAGATATATACGAAAATGCATATTAAAAGAAAAACAAAATAATAGTTTGGGCATAGGACGTAAAAAACGGAAAAAAAATCGGACTTTTTTTAGTTTTTGATGTTTAACTAAAAATCTATTATCTTTTTGATATTAATTGCTATAAAACTAAGAAAGAACATTAAATTTGAAAGGATTTGAGCTACGTTGCATCACCGTAAGCTATATATATGTTGAGATACGACATTTCATAAAGTGCCCTTTTATCAAAAATTAAACAAATTTTAGGTTACGTTAAAGCTATTCACTAAATATTGGCAAAACGTTCGCGCTAAGAAAAAAAAAGTAATTGTAGATAACAACTACATTAAATTTGGAACAAATTGAGCCGATAACAATTACTGTAAGTCTTATAGTTGGGGGTATACGAGGCTTCAAAACATGCATTTATTTTCTTAACTTAATGAAGGGCACATTTTGAAATGTCGTATCTCTAAATCTATATAATTTAGGGTAATGCAAGGTAGCTCAAATCCTTTCAAATTTAATATTCTTTTTAAGTTTTGTAGCAATTAGTATCAAAAAGATAATAGTTTCTTAATTAAACGTCAAAAAGTAAAAGAAGTCCAATAATTTTTCAGTTTTTTTTCGTCTTATGCCGAAATTGTTTTTTTGTATTTCTTGTAATATACATTTTTGTACGTCCTTATGCAGGGCCTATATAATATACTAAAATTGCAGCTTTGCAACACGACTTGCGATTTGTATGAAAAACTTAGATAGCGGGCCTACTGCCTTTTGAATTACGCGTTTTTATTTTCAATTACAAAGTTTGCTGACATGATTTTACCCTTTAACGAAAGAATATTAAGTGCGCTATAAGGTCATTATTGCATGATTTTCGTAGCATAATTAGGTGAGGCGATATTAAGCCGAAATCGTTAGGAAAACTCAAAATAGCATTAGTTTACAAAAAAGAGTACTTTTAAGAAGTCGCAAATCTCTAAAACTATAAGACATACGGTAATACATGTTAGCTCAACTTGTTGGAAATTTATTAATCTTTAAACGTTTCCTAACATATAATGTCAAAAACGTAAGGTTTTTTTAATAAAAATGAGAAACTGAAAAATGACCGTAAATTTCGCAGTTTTTCACGTACTACGTAACTAGCACAACTTTTTTTTGCTTGCAAAATGTGGTTTTATAGTGCCCTATGGTGTCTAAACAACATACCAAAAATGCAGCTTTACTACATGTTTTGCGAGTTTAATATACGATTTGACCGTACTATAACTCAACTAAAAATAAATAAATAATAACAAAATTAAAATATCTATTAATTATAACTATTATAAGCATTGAAAGTCTCCTGAAAATGCATACTGATCTAGTGATACTGGTAATTATGAAAGTAACTTTGTGTAAATAGTAAGGTAGGTACCGATACGTAAATAGTGTAATTATAGGAATTCAAATTGAATTTCTTGAAATTAATTGATTGATTAATCATTCAATAAATTTTTGAATTATGTCCATATTGTTGCGAACAATGATATATCTGTTACCTAGACATCGGATAAATCGGGACCGTAAAAAGTAATAATAATTAGGAGAATAATTTTCATTTCATTTACTCAATCGTAGTACACTATCACAGGCATTGAAAGCAAATAAAGTACATGTCATTTTTATGTACCTTTTTTTACAGAATTTAACGAAAATTTATGGAAAAAACGTGGCTGTGAATAATTTATGCCTTGATATATATGACGGTCAAATCACGGTTTTACTTGGACACAATGGTGCTGGAAAATCCACAACTATTTCTATGCTAACAGGTTTGTTCATCAAGTGTCTACTTAGTAGTTATTATTATATAACGGCCTGTTTCACAATCTCCAGTTAAAGCTATCTGTCGGATAAAAAATAACACTATCTCTTTCTTTCAGCTGGAAGAATAAAGAGAGCGTGTTATTTTTATCTGACAGATAGCTTTAACTGGAGATTGTGAAACAGGCCCTTAATTTTATTAGAAATACATTGTTAATTAGCTATTGAGCACTTAGTTGTTACTGTTGTCATTTCAATCCATAGTTTCTATCATCGTTCTCCTATAACATGGAAAGCTTACTTAGTTGTAATAAAAATCCAGTGAATTTAAATACTAGTATTATCTTAGTGTAAAAAATCGCCTCATAAAATAATGAATTGAAAATGAAATGTGATGTTTCTGCATAAAATACACATTCGTTACCTACCTTATTACGTTAAAATTGGGATTAAAGCTGAAAATATTATCTTGTTGCAGGTAACACAGAAGTATCTAGCGGATCAGTGTGGCTGGCGGGATATGACATCTCCCAGCAAACAGCAGCCGCCCGAGCCAACCTCGGCTTCTGCCCACAGCATAACGTACTTTTTAACGAATTGACCGTCAAAGAACACCTGGAGTTTTTCGGCAGACTGAAGGGCTTCACAGGACAAGATCTTCAGGAGGATATTGATACTTTAATTACAAAGTTAGAGTTGGAGGAAAAGGTACATACTTAATAATAAAGCGATGTAGGTACTTATTACTCTTAAATATTTCTATTACCTAAATATTCAAAAATTCAGTAACTGCAATGTATACCTATTTTGAGAAATAGAACACTGCACTAGAAAATGACAATCGGATTTTTATATATCTATTGCCTAGATGAGTTACTGAGTGGCCACCTATAATTTCGTTCGTGTGGATTTTTTTTGTAAAATAGCTAACAATTTGCACGGGAACTCTGCTTAATTTGAAATGAAATAAAATTTATTTACGACAAGCACAATGAACATATACACATCTTACAAATAAGCACACAACAACAGCTTGCCACAAAAGGGTCACAACTCAGCATAGTAGTTGGCTAAGCCAGCGCTGTTTTTCAGTTGTTACCCAAAAAATTTCAGCCGTTCGAATAGTTTTTCGTATATACGATATTCGAATGATAACAAACAATATAGCGTGACCGTCTAGGAGAGATAAAGTTTTTAATTAGATTATTTATCTAATCTGTTTGAACTGACTTATAATAAACTTCCGGATATACCTAAGTACATTTCGCACGAATGATAGCGATTTTGATTAACTTTTACTGACCATGTTATGGCTATAGTTAAATGTCATATTATTATTGTTTTGAACAGCAATTGGAGACCTGATTCAATATGATAATATATTTAATGATTTTCTTTTAGCGTGATTACCAATCAGCCGGGCTTTCTGGAGGGCAGAAGCGAAGACTATCGGTCGGTATAGCCCTGAGCGGCGCACCCAAGGTGGTTCTACTTGACGAACCTACCTCCGGAATGGATCCAGCTTCACGGCGTGCTCTTTGGGATCTACTGCAGAAGGAGAAAATGGGTCAGTTAGGATTTATTAAGAAATATTCTCATCATTAAGGATAAGAAATACTAAGCTTGTTTGGGGGCACATGCAAAATAAACTAAATAAAAGTAAATTATGCCCGTTCCGAAAAGCTTACGTGCTTATATCATCAACAAAAAGTAAAATAAGAGTCCTTATTAAATCATACCTATTAATAAATATTGTATATACCTACATGTAGGGCGGTCGATGATCCTTACGACTCATTTTATGGACGAGGCCGACATCCTTGGAGACAGAGTAGCCATCATGTCGAGCGGGCGTCTGCAATGCGTTGGTTCCCCTTACTTCCTGAAACGTCACTTTGGAGTCGGCTACACGCTGGTCGTCGTCAAGAAAGAAGGCTTCCAATATGAATCTTGTACGGAGATCATCCGACGACATATCCCGGGAATAGCAATCAAAGAAGATAGAGGTAAACGTTAAATGTTAATATGCGAACCTGTTGCGTGCAAAGGAACGTGGTTATGTGGTTATATAGTTGAATCACAATTTAGTCATTTGAAGATTTTGATTGATTGGGGCTGTATTTATCTTTTACAAGACTCATAAATACATTATTATTCGAGATTAGGCTATTTTACAATATTATATTTTGATAATAAGTAATCCATTAGGTAATAATGATTAATCCATCCAAATATATTTTAAAATGTAATTGCTCTTCATACTTATATTATTTTACGTATACTAAATTTTTATTATATGTATAAGAGTATAATGTAACACACTCGAATGATCGATAATTATTGCGTGTACTTTAATTAGCGAAAGCGCTAATATGAAACACACAAGAATCAACATATTTTTCAATCTTTACTCTCTCAATATAATTCGCATTGGATGCTGAATCCGTTTATCTTCTGTTATACAATTTCGCAAATATTGAAACAACAATTCTACAACATAATATCTTGAACCTATAGGTATATGTTCTAGTATATTATCTTGACTAACTAAAGTAACCTAGCATTTTAAGATACAGCATTCCGATTTCAAGCTCGTAGTAAAAAATACTATTAATTATAAAGATACCGAGGAACTGAAACAGGTCCCTTCGAGGTATTATGCGTTATCATTACCAACAGTAAATTCTGCGCCAAATGGGAAATTCACTTTAAGTGACTAAGTTGATTGTTTAAAAATACGCCTGAGGTTTGGAGAGAAAAATGGGCGTCGTTGCTCGGAATCATATGGTCATGACTACAAAGTTAATTAAATTATTAATCATTTTCTAAAAATATATATATTTGATACCGGTAGCAATGAAACCCTGTGTAAATAGTCGCCTTAAATAAATTTCAAGATTTTATTATTTAATAATCTTTAAAATTTAATTCACCGAATTTGTTTCATTAATCATGTGAGTACTTAATAATCTTTGGAGTTGTGTCCATATTATTGCGAACAACGACGCTCATTTGTCTAATCTCTGGTAATTTGTCAAATATTTATAAACAATATTGTTTCATTTTAGGTACCGAAATAACATACTCACTAACGAACGAGCAGTCTCATTTATTTGAAGCATTGCTTAATGATTTGGAGGCGAATGTCGACACCGTTAAATTTAAAAACTATGGGCTTATGGCTACTACCCTCGAAGATGTTTTTATGTCGTAAGTATTCAAATTAAGCTAGTGATTGAATAGTAAAATGTAGCATATCCATTACATACAGTACCTATAATATAAAATGTAACCCCCCTGGAGTTTCAGGCATCCAAAGGGAATATGCTTATCATAAGACGGGCCGTATGCTTGTTTGCTGTCGTGGTATATAATATTTTCGTATTTATATATATTAAAAACAATACCTTCAAGTTTTTATTGCGATCAATATCATTGCGTGATAATTAGCAATCAATGTCATTGCATGAGCAAAAGCTCTGATAAAATAATACCTACTTGCGTGATTTGTTTTTAAATAGATCTATTATCAAGATAACATTTCTTTATTTAATTTTGGAGAATACTTAAACACGACGCACGAAAATAAGATCAACTAACCTATAATAGCCAAGCAATTTTAAAAATACTAAGTAAGGATAAGAAACAATTGCAGAATACAATGTGAAAAATTTAAAGAGTCGCACACACCTCGCTGAGCGCTATTCATTCTGCTCTGCTCAAAACTTGGAACCCTAAAGTTACTCTCGCGTATTATAATTATAAACCTCCTTAGATCACCTAGAAAATATTGTAGAAGAACAAAATAAAATAAGTACCGGTTTGGGAACCTCAAAACGTATAAGTATTATTTTAAAAACATATATGACGCGGGCATCTTTATGAAACGATCTACCTATTATTTGTAATTATAATATAAGCTTCATATTATAGGGTTCTCAGTTTGGGATTCTTTGTAAAAACTCCAATAAAGCACGCATATATTTTGAATTAATTTTTCAGCGTTGGTTCCGATGTTGCCCTCGTCAATTCCGTGTCTGATGATGTGGAAACTAATGCCTCCGTATTCACGGACGATATTATAGCTGACCTGGATATATTATCAATGAATCAGAGTAAGATATCATCTTATTTTATTATTTTTATTCACAATGAGAAACCGCAAATTTTTAAGTGCTCTGTCAACCCATAGAGATGATATGGATAACAATAGTAAAATAAATTATTTTAGTACAGATGATGGTGTACTTTTTAGGCTCTGGTGCGAGAAGTGGGTCATTTTACGTCAAGTTCAAAACTTCGGAGGGCCATCTGGGTGCTTAGCCAAGTTGCCAATCGCTAGCGCTTCATCGTTAATCGCAGCTAGCTGTCTTTGTCGCACTAATATGAAAGAGTGACAGAGAGGGAAAACTACGTTACGCTACTAAGCGCTAGCGATTGGCATCTTGGCTAAGCACCCTGTACTAAAAAACGTCGTACGAGACACGTGCAAAAACGAAATTCGTAACTCGTGTCGATTTAAAACACATCATCATCATCATCATCATCGACAGCATCGGTCGTGTTTTTAAACATCGCCACTCGTTTCGAATTTGATGTTTTTTGCACTTGTGTCGTAATGTACTATTTCGCATTATGCACGACATAAATCTTGAAGAAATTATTAATAAAATGTGCCTAAAATGCAGTAATTTTTGTACAGAACATCTGTTTAATAAATTTTAAAGAACTTAAAAGAGTACCTACTAGGTAATTTGGCAGTATTCAAAAGTGACGTCACTTTTGTGTATTTTATATAAAATTTGTGACGATCGTTGACATTTCGAAAAAAGACGTTGATTTAACTTGCCAGTCAACATGCCTAACTATTGGAAGTTTGGAACCGTAGCTCGTAGGCTGCTCGGGAACTGTCTCAAAGCGATGCTCTAAATCAAACTGTAACTTTGTACATTGTTACATGGTTTTACAGCGGCCTAGAGCTCCATTTGGTTGAGTATTCCTATTAAAAAGGATTAATGTTTTCCAGCGGACAAGGAACACGACATGCTAAGTGGGTGTCGACTGTGGGCGCAGCATGTTCTGGCCGTCTGGCTCAAGCTGTGGCTGGTGTGGTCGCGCTCGTGGATGCTCATACTGATGCAGGTGCGAGGATTGGTATATGGAATATGTAAAGTTAAGGGCATAACCCTGCATAAGATTATGCTTCAGGCATAAGTAAAAAGTGCATTATGCCCTTGATTGCACAGAAAACATCCAAAATGTGAAAATCATTCCCTGTACTTAACTTACCACTGTTAGTGCTCTTGAGACGGTTTGTTGCAGGTTGAGACCATCACCTGAAAGATTGGTAAGGGTAACAGATTACAATGAAACTTCTCGCACAATAGACATAAACAAACGTTTTAATGGGAACCGGTCATTTTCTGCACCATAAGTGATAACTAATTATGAGAGCGGTATTTGCGGTACACTTTAATTTACGAAGTTTGTACAAGAATTCAACATTATAGCCAAGTCGTAGATATCCCAACCAATATTTATAAAACTCGGGCCAATATTTATTGTATTTAATTATTTGTAGGTGCTCGTGCCGCTTTTGATGATCAACATCACGCTTGGAATTCTACAGTGGATTATGAATGTGCAGCCAACGGTTATACCGAGGGCTTTGACGCTTGCACAAGGGTATGTACTCATATTTGCCATCAAAGGTGAATTTTATTGGCGAAATTGATTCCCTGTGTACTACTGATTCGATCATATTTTCAGCTTTATCGAAACGGAAACAGTGCTGTCCTACAATGGCACAACGCAAAGCTCGATTGGGGCACTTGCGAAGGCCGCATACGAGTACATGTTTACTTCGAGCAATATCGAAACTATGAAGATTACCGTCGTGGAGAACCAAGCCGTTGATGACTACTATTTATATAGGGTAAGTAACATTAAAATAGTATTATTGATGAGACTTAAATCTTCGCTGTCTTCCCTGCTATTTTTGATTTTGTCTGTTTGATAATCGCCCTAATAATTTCCAAAATGTCGGTCGTCAATTATGGACCACCAAAAGTTTATTATCGCCAAGTATAGAAAATCTATTGGTGTGCGCAATTTTATGACGATATTGATTAGGATGTCTAAACTTAAATTAAGTGCAATTTATTAATTAAAGTCGCGTCACCTGACGCACCATATCACAGAAGTTTCCTCACAAGGACGCAAGAACATGTCAAAGCATCCTCATGGCAAACGAGAAAATTTAATTTAAATTATTTTTTTATAGACTAATGAAATCGAGCAAATGGCATTCTTACGAAACCGGATTCTCACCGGAGCCACGTTTGACGACAATTCGGCCACGGCTTGGTTCAGCAACTTCGGGTACCACGATGTGGCGACCTCGCTGAGCGCCATTCATTCTGCTCTGCTCAAGGCTTGGAACCCTAACGCTACTCTCAGCGTATTCAACTACCCTCTGGAAGTTAATTACGTTGATCAGGTAGGATCCCAATATTCATTTCTATTTCTGTATTATGATCCCAAATAAGCAAGAAGAATTTTGTCAAGAATTCTAATTAAAAATTCGTAAAAGCTGCTATCGGCATCAACACAAGAAATGTTTGATATACCATGTTTAAAATTTGTGCAATTTAGACCCTACGTAGATCAAGTCTAAATGTTCAAATAATAGATTGTGTTTTGTTTAACAGCCTTTATTTTTCAGAGAAATTTGCAAACTTACGTTGCATTTCTTTCCATGCAACTCTCGTCCGGGATAGGAAGCAGCCTCGGTATCGTGAGCTCAGTTTTTGTCATGTTCTATATCAAGGTGAGATAAAAAGAACAAGATAATTAAATTTAAACCGTATTTGAAATTTCAGCCATTAAGTATTTCATAAATGTCCATAAAATACCTATTGCTTGGAACACAATTAAATTTACGTTTTGTTTACAAACAGGAACGAATTCTTCGAGCTAAGCTCCTCCAGAAGGCAGCTGGTATACAGCCGGTTGTGATGTGGGGCAGCGCCGCAGTATTCGACTGGGCGTGGTTCCTCATCATCAGCGTCACCATCGTCATCTCTTGTGTAGCCTTCCAAGTTATAGGACTAAGCAGTTTCGAGGAATTGGGTAGGTACATTGTTATAGTGATATTTTTATCCAGAATGAACTGTTAAGGTTTAGTCATTTTACAAACAGAAAATATGACGAAATGGCTTGAGCCTTTTGACCGCCATCAATTTCTCTTCGAGCGTGCGTCTTGCCACCAATACAAAATTACATCTTTGTGATAATACAATCTACGGTACTACTAGGTTCCGCGGTCTACATAACCCTATGTAATAAAATCAAAACACAGATTTATATATACGAGCTCTTAACTTTCTATGGATAACTTGTTTTTGGGCTCAACCTGGGCATGTTGTATTTAAATTCATTGTTATTTTTATTAATTTACTAGGTCGGATGTATCTGGCACTCATGGTGTACGGGGCAGCCATGCTGCCTCTCCACTATTTGATGTCGTTCTTGTTCAGCGGACCAGCGATGGGCTTTGTCGCCATGTTCTTCGTCAATGTTTTATTGGGTAAGCAATTTTGAGATATTCTTCTTCTTCTTCTTTGTCCACCCCTATTCCCAGTTTATCTGGGGTCGGGTCTCCTTGTACATATGCGCCAGAGAACTCTGTTCTGGGTTGTCTGCAATTTTGAGATATTCATTGTGTAGAAAACACATTATAGTAATTGAACTATAAATAAAGTGTTAGAATTTGTTGTGTGATTCTTCCAGATTTTTTGTGGAGAACAACTAATAAAAATTAACATGTTTATATGATTTTAGGCCAGATGGGTCCACAAATCGTAGAAGCACTGCTTTCTCCACAATTAGACACAGAAAATGTTGCGAAAATTCTTGACTATATCTTGCAGTTCTTCCCGCTCTACAGTCTCGTTAGATCTGTCACGTAAGTATAAAAGTTGTTTTACCTGACGGTTCCGAAAATCGTGGTGACTTCCTTTCTCATTTATAGTAAGAGTAACAATGTTGTCATTACATTAAATTTGTATATAATAAAATCGTTACATTCTTTCGATCATAAAATTCCTAAAATAAAAATGTACAAAGCATTTAATAGTTATTTCCGCTCATTTTAATTAAAAAAATAAAATAAATATCTTGACACATCTGACACAAATCGACCTAGTCCCACGGTAAGCTCAATTAAGGCTTGTGATGTGGGTACCAAGCGACGATATATATAATAGATAGATACATAATAGATACTTAAATACATAGACAGCCATGACCAAGGAACAAATATCTGTGATAAATAAATACACAAATAATGCCCTCGCCGTGATTCGAACCCGGAACCTCCAGCTTCGTAGGCAGGGTCACTACCAACTAGGCTACGGAGGCTGACAATTATTGATGTACCGTAAAACGGGGTAAAAAGGACAAACAGTCCAATTCAGAAGAGCAGATTTTTTCATATGTGTTATTCTAAACTGGACTGTTTGTCCTGGGCTAACAGACTAGTTTACTCTACATTCCTATTTACCCCTTTTTACGGTACCCCTCGTACTCGTACATTCATATCTAAAGCGTGCAATAACTTCCTACTACTTGTTTGGAGTTCGAGTCCGAATATATAATTACGAATTTAAAATTTATCAGTTTGCACATTTCATGTAGAATGTTGTTTCTAGGTTTCTGAACCATGTAGGATTAACTGAGTGGTCATGCTTGACCGCCTGTGACTACCTATCGGCCGTGTTGCCTATTGGAGAGTGCTCTGTACAAACTATGTGCGACAACAACTTTGAGGCTTGCTGTGGTACGTACCTACCTATAAAATAGACTACCAGACTAAAATTTTAAAAATCTCGTTTAAGTATAAGAAAATATATATTACCACAAAGAAAACAATACGAGTACAGATCTGTACCACATGGGTGCCTGTCGCGTCGCATAACGTCGATTGTCCTAAAATGTTTTGGCCGAGAATGTTTGGCATAATGTTACATAGCATACTACTTGTTTAGCCTACTTAATTTTGCGCATACACATTTAAAATACCTACACCATATTTATTCTAATATTCTTTACTCGAACGTCAAATGACCTAAAGCATAATAATCCTAATGTTCATTGTAATAAATATTGTTTTCCCTACTACTCGAACTGTCAATTTTCACTGCGCCTACTTTTATCATGTCCGAAATTTCATTCAAAAAGGCATTTTAATAACAACATGCAAAATATTTGAACAACAGGGTGAATGGTTAAAAAAATATTCAAGTAATAAACCAGGGTAAAACCGACGTGGATTGGTTAGGTTTCGAGGCTAGGGCGGAGTAAATGGCGTAGTCTATAAATACTTAAGTATTTTTAATCAATTGTTTACACATCCTCATACTTACAAAACCAAAAAAAGGGGGGACGGGGGGGCGAAGCCCCCCGCATTAAAAAAGAAATAATCTCAACTTCCCCTACCTTTACCTGGATAGGTTCGTTAGGTACCTTTTATCCCTTAGAGCGGAAATAGAAGCCCCGTCGACCGGTTCCCAGGTCCAAATTGCTCACTAAAATTCTTTGGACAACAGGGTGAATTATTTAAGAATAGTTAAGTTTAAGGAATAAAAAAAAATTTAAAAATTAAAAGTAATCACTTTTAGTACATTAAATAGTAGGAACATCACCATTGTGCACCATAATTTTTCGATACATATACATTAGGCACGAAAATCATTAGGACAAACAATATTTAGGAACAACCAAGTTAGGATTAACAATTTCGGCATAACAAAAATATGCGCAACAATGTCTATGCCATTAATTTTTCGGCGTAAAGTTGTTATGCGACAAATTTTTCGAAATAAAAACATTATGCCACCCGATATAGATCCCCTAAATTTAATGGATATTGTATTCAAGTGTTCGGCGATCTACTCTACGAGTCTGCGCTGACCACACATACGATTCATTTTACTGAAATACTACTCTAGTTACCAAATTACGTTGCTCACTAACCTCGTGAATGTAGAACCCCCTTATTCATAAACGTCTCCTAACTTAGCAAGCCGCTAAGTATCGTTTGTCCTTTTTGATCTTATAGACATAGGTAGTCGTATTGATAAGAAGAGTCTACTAAGTACGTGCAAATTATTTACCAAATGAATTGGTAAAGTAAAACAAAACATACTTAGCGCTGTCTACTTACGCTATAATTATAGGTTCGTTTACTTCAGTCCTCCATTATTTGAGTAACTTTACGCAATGTAACTGATGGTTAATTAAATAATTCCAGTGCGTGAAGACCCATTCTTCGATTGGGAGGAGCCCGGCATTATGCGATACCTCACTTGCATGCTCATCACGTGTGCGGTCCTGTGGGCCGTGCTCATGTTCGTCGAATATAATATTTATCAAAAGGTAGTCCCAGCACTCACCATCATTTTTATGTCAGCATATCTATTCTATACTATCTATTTGCGAGTGTTATGCAATATGTCTTCTCATTGAACATTTTCTCATTTGCATTGAATATGTTATTAGAGTCATCACCTCATCTCACCGGCTTCGTCGTGTGATAATTATCACAGATTATCTTATTGGATTGGAGTTGGTTCTCGCCGTGATGTCCTTTCTGCTGTGATAAAAGCATTACTAGTTTTGTGTGCCGTTACATTTTGGTGCCTACAGGCATTTTACAAAAGTAAAAAGTCGGAAAGTTACATTTTGGTGCCTTGGTGCTTGTATGTACCAAAATGTAACTTTCCGAGACTTATTTTTTTAAATCAGAATTTATTGATTAATATCCGGGTTGCGGTTACAAGTTTTTAGGGAGGTCATTTATACGGGCGAAAGTTACATTTTGGAGCCTGTAGGCAACAAAATGAAACTTTTCGAGAATTTAAGATTTTCAATTTTAGATTTTCAACTGGACAAAAACACCACCGCCTCTCGACGAGAGCTCGATGGATGCAGATGTAGTGGCAGAGATGAGACACGTTGAACAAATCGGCAAGGCTAACTTGGGCCAGCATAGTTTAGTGGCGAAGAGCATAACGAAGTACTATGGAAAGCATCTGGCTGTCAATCAAGTTTCATTCAGTAAGTTGATATAATTTTTAAAAGCTTCTGAGCGATAACTAATAGCTCTTCGCTATTTTTGCCCCTGTGCTCAAATTCACGATCGAACTGTTCTACATAAGTTTCGCATACGTCAAATAAAACATGAAGGTAGCGAATATTGATATTGGTTATATTTACAGCGGTAGCGGATGCCGAGGTATTCGGGCTACTGGGTGTGAATGGCGCTGGTAAAACAACTACCTTCAAAATGTTAATGGGCGATGAGACTGTCTCCAGCGGTGATGCTTTCGTCAGTGGCTACTCTGTTAAAACGGACATCACTTCTGTTCACGAGAATATAGGTAAGTAAAGACCCGCCGGGCGATACGATCTGATTTTCCATGACTCCTTAAATAGCTATAGCTTAAGGTGCATTCAGACCAAACGAGCATTCGCTATTCTATCCCCCACTCTACGAAATCAACAAATCACGTTTTGTGTAGCGATTGAATTTCGTAGTTTAGGGTTAGAATAGCAAATGCTCGTCTGGTCTGAATGCACCTGACTATCGTAGCCTAAGTATAAATTGACTTGACTTTATTCAATAACTCGGTTACATTAATGTATGTTCCACTATGTTCACTATCTATATCTACCCATTTATTATAGATCCACGTAGGTCCACGTAGGTAAGTATGGTATCATCCAAGAGCCTTACAAATTGAGACGCGAAGCCGTGGGGTGAAGTAAAAGTGTTCCAAACAGATCCGGACGTCATATACGTATGTGTACGACTGTGACAAGTGCAACTGCTATCGTTTGTTGCAGGTTACTGTCCACAGTTCGACGCAGTGTTCGGAGAACTCACGGGGCGGGAGACGTTGCGATTATTCACCATGCTGCGCGGGCTGCCGAGCCAACATGCCTCCATGCGCGCGGACTTGCTCGCAGACTCGCTCGGCTTCACAAAGCATTTGGACAAGCGGGTAAAAAACTATCGCATATTGCAATCCGACTGCGTATTCGGCGCATTCATGATACTTGAAGTGTCCACAGAAAAAACATGTCCAGTGCTTAAAATCAGGGCAAATTCACACCTTATTATGTTAAAAGTGAGGTGGTTTTTCCTTCTGTAATTTGAATTGACTAGACATGTTCTTTTCGTGGACCCTTCACTTACTCTTTCTGTACAGTCTAGATGAATGCAAAATCCACGTATAGATACGCTGCAAGTCAGGGTTAATTCATTCCCAAAAAGAACAGATACACCCAATCTGAAATATTAATTACAGGTAGATCATTACTCTGGAGGCAACAAGCGGAAGCTTAGCACGGCGATAGCGTTACTTGGATTCACTCGACTTGTGTTCGTGGATGAGCCAACGACGGGAGTGGACCCTGCAGCCAAGCGACAGGTCAGTAAAATTAATATAAAAATAAAAGTAAGTACTTTGTAAAGTTTTGACACTGGCATAAACCAAGTTTACCATTTAAAATTTTTTTTTAATTCTACTGAGGAATGGTATTTTGCCCTGACAGGTATGGCGTGCCATTCGCGGCGCGCGGCGTGCCGGACGCGGCGTGGTGCTGACGTCACACAGCATGGAGGAGTGCGAGGCGCTCTGCTCGCGGCTCACCATCATGGTCAACGGCAACTTCCAGTGTCTGGGCACGCCGCAGCACTTGAAGAACAAGTTCTCTGAAGGTAATGTACCTATATGTATATTCGCGGTACAAGTTCTTGGATGATATGTATTCATATTGCTGCATGAAAATATATTTTCGCCAATGAATCACACACCTGTTTTCCTTGTTACACTAAGGCAATATTATAAGAAAGATTTTAAGATTTCGGGTTGCTACTGAATAAGACTAGCGTAATATCAGGATTGGGGCATACTCGAAGAGACACCAACAGTGGGTGATCACGAACTGAGAATGATGATGAAGATTTTATACCTAATAGCGCGGTATTACTCGGTATGGTTCTGGTGAGAGATGAGTTAGTTTATGATGTAAAATATGTACAGGTATAGGTACTATTTGTGCTTTGCTGCATCATGTTCCAGCGCTGTCTATCTGTTAGTGATTCCATTCTTTACATTATTTTTTGCGGTCCTACATTGGGTACAACTTTGAATTTTTTACAGGATTCACTTTGACGATAAAAATGAAAATGGATGAGGAAAGTACGGATTCGATAGCAGGGGCGCGCGGAATCGCGGCAGTTAAGCGTTACGTGGAGTCCAATTTCACCGATCCAAAGTTGATGTAAGTTTAAGTAAAAAATATTTGGATCCTCATCATAGTCATCATACCTCAGCCTAAGGGTGCGGCTCCACTGAGGCGGAGAGGAGCGGAGATGTGCAAAATTGATCAATTACATTCTTCAAATTCAAAATTCGAAACACTGTCATGCGGTCTCATTGGCCAATTTTGCACATCTCCGGTTCTCTCCGCCTCAGTGGAGCCGTACCCTTAGCACCTCTCATTCGTTAGCCGCGGACGTGTTATGTGTAATTTCGGCTTAGTGGTAAATGGAAGATACCTGTGATTTTACACACATCACCAGTCTATTTCAGTCCACTGCTGGACGTAGGCATCTATATATGCCTAAGTATGGATACACACAACACCCATAATCGTTACATTGGACAAGCCTGTTGGCGATCGCAGTAGTGTGTCCACTATGATGAAACTGCTGCCTATCATAAATCATGATTAAATCAATGGTCAGACATTTCAATCCCTTGGCCATAACGACACTTACAGGAAGAGTTGGGGTGGTGCCAAAGTGTATTCTTACTGCCGTCACCACACGGCACACGGCAACCTCGAATTTATATTTATTATTTTACAGGGAAGAATACCAAGGTCTTCTCACTTATTACTTGCCAGACAGAAGCGTTGCCTGGTCGAAAATGTTCGGGATAATGGAACGTTGTCGGCAAGACCACGACGTGGAGGACTACACCATCTCACAAACTACACTGGAACAAATCTTCCTGCAGTTTACAAAGTACCAGAGAGAACTTTCGCAATAAAGTTTATTCATATTTCTCGATGCGTCACAATGACCAATATTTGTTGGTTTCTAAAAAAATCATACCTAATGGTGTGAGTTCAACTAAGCATATTTCATTATGACGTGTTGATTTTAATCTGCAAACCGATGACAATGTCTCTCTCGTACTATACAGGTTACGTACGCTCGAGGAATTTAATTTCCTACCCATTTCGTACCTTGTCATAGTAGCTATAATATGACAGTCCTAGCAGCTTTCATATTGATTGTCACTGTGACTGTGACAAGGTACGAAATGAGTAGGAAATTAAATTCCTCGACTGTACTATAATTGCTATGACATCGCCTCATATTATGTTAGATTAGATAGAAAATTTTAGAAATTATTGAAAATGGTAGGTAGCATATATAATTTATTACAAAATAAAACGGTACCTACATAGCGTGAAGAACCTGTGATAAAGAAAAATAAATTTTATTTATGGTAAATTCAAGTTAATTTTTTTGTATCTTTCATCTCGAGTTTTCAAGTTCTTCACGCAATGCACCGAATACTGTAGGAAGTGTATTCCAAATGTGTAAAGGCGTGTTACGCTTGATAGTGCATGTTAAGATATTTTGAGGATCCTAAATAAAAATGACCTGTCAACTCTGTAAAGGATTCAAGAGTGTAAGGTACTGCCGCCATCAGATATATCGGAGCTGCCACGGTGTTCAAAAATATCTGAATATGCACTGTAACACCATGACAATAGAGGCTTGCACAGATATTTGTGAGCACCCAGACCGCTTCGGTATACTTGATGACGACTGTACCATCTGAGGGGCACTGCTAGTTTTACATCGGTAGACATTTTCTTAAGGTGCATTCAGACCAAACGAGCATTCGCTATTCTATCCCCCACTCTACGAAAACGAATTAAGTTTTGTGTAACGATCGAATTTCGTAGAGTAGGGAGTTAGAATAGCGAATGCTCGTATGGTCTGAATGCACCTTTATGCCATTCATGTTAGGTAAATCGATGTAGGTACCTACAGCTAATAGTTTTGCTGTTAGTATTGTCAGTGCCATGGGATGCACAAAATTAAACATGGAGAAAACTAAATACCTAGGCAGAAAACTTGGATACACATGTTTTCGATTTTTAAGATTAATTTATTGAAATAAAAATAAGGTTACAATAAAAATGTTTTATTTATTTACAACTAACACTACACACAAAGATAATACATTCACAACTGTGTACATACTTGTAAAGCTACCACTGAGAATATTAGGTTACAATAAGTTTGAGATACACGATCCTATTGCCTTTCATCATTGTCAATAATTTTTCATTTATAAAAGATTTTTTTAAATAAAAGTAGGTACGAATTAGAACATCGCACGAAACAATTAATAGTCACTCTGATACGAACGAAAGTAATTTAAATTTCACTGAAGTAGTAACCTAGAATATAATTGCGTATTTTTGAATAAATGCTTAGTACCTGTAGAACAGCTTTATAAAACCTCGGGTCTGATAAGCCGTCAAGTTGATCCCCTTGGGGATCAGGCTAGGGGATTCTGGTGGACTACATTTTTTTTTTAATGAATTAGAATATAAGATAAAGAGACTGGGATTGACGCTGTGCTAATCGTGGATTTTTTGCTTAAATGCAGTATGTCGTAATATTCTGTTACATTATTAATATTTCATAAAAACGATTTATTTTCATTCACGACTGCTGTAACAACCAGCTTGTTATTGAAAGTTAATTGTCTTATGTTTATGTTCAATTTGAATTAACCTTTTGAACGCCTTTTCTCTACACATCACATGTGGCCTACACATCAGTATCTCCACGAATGAATATAAACCTTATGCAGTCAGCAGGACAATTGCTTTGACAATGTCCGCCATGACCCCTTTAGATGTCGCCGGCGTGGTAGGCACGACAGTAGACGACACCTTTAGGAGATTTTTGCGTTCAGAAGGTTAAAGTAGAAAATTAAACGTAAGTATGGAAACTATTTCAGGACTGCAGGTCCTAATACAATGGTAGAAATGAATTACCTGTGCCCAGATAACAAAAAATTAAATGGAACTGGAAACGTCACTCTCAATTAAAATACGTAATATTGGGTTATTATAATTTATTCAATTATGGTTAATCCACCTTGTATTCTTTGCATGCAAAAAATAACTTCGAATATTTATGACAGCAGACGGACTACATTTATTAAATTAATTTGATTTATAAGTGTAAAATTGGTGCCATGGAAAATGTGGACTCGTGAAATTATGTACAATAATATTATTAAGTGACCTATAGATTAATCAATAAATCGATTCAAATAAAAAAGGATAGTTGCCGTTTACTAAAATATAAGTAACAGTGTTAGGACAATTCCACGCAAGTGTGTAATGTAAGTAACCAATTTCTCGCGTGTTTCTTTGTTAATTTCACAAGTTTTACCATTATTATATCTAGATACCAAAATGATAATTATCTAGATATATTGTGACCCTTACACTTGGATTATAAGTAAGTAAATAAACAATATAGTCACTTTCATTACAGTTAGATGGTTTTACCCGTTAAATCATGGCTAAACATGGCAATAAATAAACTTAATTAATTTTCACAAATCAATTAAAGGTAGGTACTTTTTAAGCATATTCAAAATTATCGGTTTCGTATAACGAAGAGGAACATCAGATACCTTACATATCAAATTAATATATTTTTAACGCATATACAGATGCGTTATTTTACCCCGAATTATAATAATACACGGTGCCCATGGATGAGGAAGGGAAAAAAAAACAGCGGATTTCTGACCAAATTTGAAGTTAAAAATGTCATATGAAGTTTACTGGATTGAGTCTTTTTTAAGAGATAATTATATTTTTTCCTAAAACCGTTTTAGCCCGTTACGCTATGATAAACGCATTTTAGGAAACGATTTTGTTACCATGTTGTCTTAGTCCTGTGAGTCCTGTCACACTTAATTGACAGACATCAAATGAACAAACAAAATCTTTAATTACCTAGCAAATAAAGAAAAAACTTTTAAAGTGCATTTTTCGCGATAGTTTCATTAATAAATTTCTTTTTTTGTGTATTGAGGCATTCAAAACATCAAAAAAAAAACTAAAAAAAAAATTTTTTTTTTGCAGATTTGACCAAAACTCACTTAACATTTTTTGCTTCTTTTAGTCTCAGGAATATGCTGTTAAATTTTTTCCCTTTCCTCACGGGCACCTTGTATGTACTTATTACAGTCTGAACAAAGAAAGTTGAACCTACACACTAAATCAATATCTACAATCAGTATCACGTGGCCGGGGTCACTGCATGAGTAAAACCTTTTCATTTTTACTAGTCTTATCCAGTAAATAATTTTCGACCCTCAAAGTACACATCCATAGACGGATGTGGATTTGATTCTAATAGAGAGTTCCCATGTTCAATAATCAAAGGTTACTTAAATATTCCCCCTGGTCTTATAATTTCTGTAAATCTGATGGTTTTAGAGGAAAAAGTGTGTTTGGAGGTTAGAAACTTGTTTGCAAGTTAAGAGAAGTAAGGATGAATAGGCTGTAGGCATACAATGACATGTTCCGTTTTAACCGGTATAGGTTGTAGGCAAGATGGTGCCGTCATAGCCAAGTGGATCATTCCATAGAACATGGGCATTTTCATTTTTAGGGACACCCGATTACCGTGAGACTAAATATCCTTAATTTCAGTCAGGTTCGTAACGACAATTAAGAACTTTCGGAATTTAAACTTTATCGGCGTTTTTATATTATAATATCGCTTATAGTTCATAGAATTAACATCAAAACTGAGTTTGTATTCAAATTTAATGCTTAATTAGAGATTAATTGTCGTTACAAACCTGACAGAAATGAAGGTTTTTTAATTTCATGCTAATGTTATCCAGCTATCCAGTCCAAACGATAATGTTATGCAGTTCAAATAATATCGAAAATAGAATCTCTTGGATTAAACTTTTTTATTATGTTATGAGTATGTGTTACCCGAATTTAAACATAAGTATTAGGTACAATATGCGTGCCTATTCATAAGCAATCACAGTTTCCAATAGGTATAATGCTAAATTATATGCATTCATTTCCATAAATAATTATCAACTAAAATTATAGATATTCAATATCCCATAAGTACAAACTTAAAGTACTGCTAAGCATTTCATAATATCACATTGATTACAAAGATCCTGCCTGAGACCCCAACAAAAGATCACATGTTAATTTGGTGACATACCCTGGGAATACAAAATCTATTCACCCTTCTGTTTTCACTACTTTTCAACGTTTGACATATGAAGGGTCCTCGGAAAGAACATGTCTAGCCAATTCAAATTACAGAAGGAAAAACCACCTTACTTTTAACAGAATAAGGTGTGAATTTACCCTGATTTTTTTAAGCTTTGGACATGTTTTTTCCGTGGACCTTTCATATAGCAAAACTAGAAGGCCCCGACCTTTTGTCCGTTTACCCCAAAATAGTATAAAAAGTTAAGAAATAAAATCTACGGGTGTTCATGATTTTCAAAACTTCGTATCCCGTTGCTGTTCATTGCACTATGCCGCGCTAGAGTGGCATGCTCCAAAGATCGGGATCTTCTTTTGTACAGGTAAATTCACCAAAGCTGGCACGTATGGATCGAGTAAGTGACAGAAAGTATCTATGTGTGGATGTCAAAATGACAGTAGATAGATGCAGGTTGGTATAGCACGGCCGCATACAAACAATGATAGATGTCATTCATTTCATTCATTCCATTCGTGCCGGCTTTTGTGAATTTACCTGTAGACCAAGCTCAAGCTCCAAAACTCAAAACTACGCGTGTGTATTGTGTAGTGTTCGGAATAAATACAGCCTTAAGGCTAAACCCGTAATTTGTACTGGTTGTGTATATTAATCATTAAATTTAATAAATAGACATTGCTAGAGTTTGGAGTTCGTGCTCGGACCGTATGATACGTAGGACATAATTATATTAAGTATTTGGACATCAAAATATTTCTTATTGAAAAAATATAATACTCAAATTTTCATCACATTAAATCACACGTATAGTCGTACTTCAAGTAATTCTTACAATTTAAAATTATGATCACGAGAGATTCTTAAAGTAAAAAATCTAAGCGAAGAATAGGATTAATTAATAAAGTCTGCTAATCTACTTAAAATAACTTACGAATACCCAAATAAGGGTAGTCCAAGATTCGTATTGTGTTTTAACTGACGATGAAAGCAAACTCACCAAATGGTTCAATATGAGTACACTATATAATATCAGCGTAGATAAAAAATCATGGACCAATGGCCATACAAAAACTATGCGCTAAGACGCTAAAGAGATGCCATCTAAGACAACAACGACGAATGTAACTATATTTAGATTGGCAGTCTTTATTATTACCTCATCTCATTTTTAACGTATATTTCGAGAACAGTGTTATAGCATTACAAAAGACAGCAACGATAACGATACGTTTGTCTAAACATTTATACGCGTATATATTTATAAATACTGAATACCCGTGTAAAGATTTATTAAATGTAAGTACATTTGTCGTAGGTAACTTTAAATGTATTAATGGGCGTTAGGTTAAAGATGGTGCCCGCCATTCTAAATGTATGCGGAGAATACGTGTTTAGGGTTGTAGCATAACTAAGTAAGCCCTTTACATCGAGCGCTTTTTGTCTGCGAAAATCAAGTTGACAGATTAATACGGATACGAGAGCCGAAGTAAGCGCTTACCGCGTGCGTGCAGGCGTTTAGCCATGATTCCGCATGTAAGTTTTTCACGTAAATTCAGTACAAATAATGCTCACCGCGACTTACGTTGGTAATATTTATACTGAAATTTCGTAAAAAAGTTGCCTTTGGAATCCAGGCCTCGAGAAATGTCCGCCGGCTGAGGATTGCCAACACTAGGCAGTGGGGTCACCCCGCTTTACGGCGTTTATAGGTTCGTTCGTCTGTTATGCAATCATATCATCAGCCAATCTCAATCCACTGCTGGACGTAAGCCTCTCACATTAACTATGCGTTAGAAGTAGGAGATAAATGTTATGCAATGCCAATATTTTAAAATTGTACTTGTTGTTTTTATAAAATGACCATATGTTTAATACATTTTGTTTTCTTCTTATGGCAACTGTTGTTATTTTTTTATTCCTCTATTTTCCGACTTACGGTTGTACAAATATTTGTAATAGAAATTTTATTATAAATAAGGTTTATAGGTTATATAGTAAGGTTAGGTAACTTAGGTACCTATATAGGCAAGATCCGTTACGTTACTGTATGCCAAATCCTAAATTATTATGAATAATTATAAGTTTATGCCCAATTTAGTACAATTAATAGTTTATTACAAAAATAACACTGGTTGTTGTACTGAATACCATAGAGGTTATTTTTTAAATAAATAAGATGCTTAATTTTTACAGAATAAATTTTGTAAAAAGTGAGCATCTTCTTTTTTGTTTCGCTTTCTACATTGTCAAAAAATGGATGTTGGTTGAATTTTCTGCATAATTAGAGTCATTTTTATCGTTCCCTTCAGAATCATCAAGAATCATTAAATAAGTAATTATTACCTTATCACTCTTTCATTTTCGAACCGATCTATCTAAACGCCGTGAAAAACAGATAACAATTTCGTATTGTTTTGCTTACGCTCTGTAACGATACGTCTAATCATCGTAATAGCGGAGCTAAATTTGTTTCCTCTTTAGTTTGTCTTAGAACTACCTACGCTCTATTGAAATAAACATTTTATTTTATTTGTACTCGTGGCGCACTAAATTCGACGTACGCAGCTTATAAACATCGAGGGTCGATTAGGTTACGATTTTATGACATCAGGATGTTTAGCCAAGTTGCCAATCGGTAACGCTCAGTAGTATCGTAGTTTTCCCTCTCCGTCACTCTTTCATATTAGTGCGACAAGGACAGTTAGCTGCCTTTCGTTTACGATTGACGATTAAGCGTTAGCGATTGGCAACTTGGCTAAGCACCCTGAACTAGATAACAACAGTGAATTCTCCCATTGTCTCTAAGTCTTTTCCACTTATTTCGTCTATAGGTCGTACTTACCTTTTGGACGCCAATGACTGATATATCGGCATTGCAAGTTCAATTCCAAAGACCAATATATAAATTGCGGTTCCTAGAGCAATATACACCGTGTTTTTATTGATTTCCGTTAAATTGGACTAATATATTGGCTTTTGTTAATTTCATAATTTTTTTTTTCGTTTTCAAATATAATAATTGGAATTGGCAAGTGTGAGAGAACCTTAACAATAAGATCTCAGGCGACTGACGGTTACTGATGACACATGTCAAAATAAGTAACATTAGTATGTAATAAAGGTTGCAATACACTTATTCAGTCATTAAACTTATTTTTTTAATAACTCAATAACAGTAAGAGTTAAGACACTTGATTCTTAGAGAAATTAATTATTTTTGACCTAAATAAGCTTCCCTTAAATTTAACGGAAATCAATAAAAACACGGTGTAGATCTACACACCCGTGCGTAAAGTAAAAATACAGTTTTGACATTTGACTACAGTTTTTCAGAAAACGACCAACATTTTTTTTATCAATCTGATTTAAGCCTTAACATTTTGAGTTTGGTCGCTTTCTGCATCGTGAAAAAATCGAAGTTGGTCACTTTCTGCATTACTTTGGTCAATTAGGTAACGTAGCGTCTGAGTGACAGCGTTTGTATTTAAAGTGGCGTCGAAAAGGTTAATACAAAGATTAGAAACAACATACTCGAGTTAAGTTGGCTAGCTGTCTATCTACTGCTAGTGACCGCTCTGGTAAAGTTAAGGAAAACCTGCTCGAGTGACGTCTGTGTGACGGAGTAGTCTTCTATGGGGAACTGTGAGCGTAACTCTTCCATTACGTGGAAAACTTGCCACCACGGCAGGTTGGGGTCCTTCAAATAGTACGTGTTGATGCCGAGGTACGATTCTCTGTGGAATAAAATGTAAGGTTAATACGTATTTGCGAATCTGTTAAATGCTGCTTACTAACATGTTTGGTTGTATAATAAAGTCTACAGATGAATACATTATCAATAAATTACATTATTATTAATTTTGCTATTAACATAATTTTTAGGCAATTATTATTTATTCGTGGTTTTTAAAGTAGGAAGACTACCGAATATAAATTATAAACAACTAGCGACCCGCCCCGGCTTCGCACGGGTACTATACCTACATAAATACCTTCCTCTTGATTTACTCTACCTATTAAAAAAAATCTCATCAAAATCTGTTGCGTAGTTTTAAAGATTAAGCGTACAAAGGGGCATAGGGACAGAAAAAGTGAGTTTATTTTATACTATGTAGCGATAATAGATGATAGTATACATTTTTTTATTAGCCTATGGGAGTGTGCCACTACCGGGCAAAGGCCTCTCCCCACGACTTCCACGACTCCCTAAATATGTATAATATATATACAACAGTAAAATACCGATGGTAAGAGCAATTGCTGCGAAAGCTGAAGGTATTGGTTAATTAAATTTCTAAGTTGGTCTTCGATGGACTATGTTTTTTCCTTTAGTATGTCACCTATTCCAATTTAAGATGTACCTAGAATAGACGCCCTTTAGGAAAAATATTTATTTAGTACATCGACATAGGCACAATATTAAATTCCGACCAGCTTCCATATTGATTGTCAGTGACACGATACGAAATCGTACATTAAGTATTTTGTTAGTACTTACACTAGCGCAGATTGACGGAAACGTTCCAATATTGTTGTATTGATGTTAACCAGATCGGCATCCCTTTGTGGCCCCGATTTGCACTTCACCACCAGTGTGTACCCTGTTAACGAGGAACAACATGTTTTGCTTTACACTAGTTTACACGAAGTCTTACGATAGTGGCAACTGGATTGGGGGATCTACTTTGTATAAGCTATATTTTAGCTATAAGAACAATGTACAATTTGTGCTCAAATAAATATTAAAACATCATCCGGAATCCGAAAAAAAATAAACGTAAGTTTACGCGATTAAGACCCGTTTATCGTTAAAATATGAGTGATAATCCTAACACAACGTTGGCATCTAGATTTTTTATCCTCTTCATGCAAGAACAAATATTAGAGAGTTTATGTATATTTCTTGTGATTGACATATTTTGGCAAATAATAAATAATTCGATGGGTATTGATTGCTCCGAGTTATCCCGGAAATCTAAAAAAAAATCTACTACAATTTAACAACCAGCAATAAAGCCTCTGTCACTATTTCGGTTCACTGCTGGGCATAGTCCTCTTCTATTACCTATATGTATGGACGCATTAGGAGCTAATGTTCACAATAGCCACGCTGGGATAGCGGATCGCAGTACTGTATCCATTATGATAATTGATAATGCTGCTGCCCGTCATCAATCTTACATAAATAAAAAGTCAGATTCATCAATAACACTTCAATCCTTTAGCCAACTCTTATGACACCCGGGTCAAAATTATTTTCATTGTCTTATTTTGTGTCCCTAAAAAACGGGACGCAGTGGTGATTTTTGTATGAGATGATGTTTTGTTTTCAATTTCTGATGTATGAATTAAAATCTAGCGTGAAAAAGAAATACAAGTGCATCGGTTTTTTTTATATAGGTACTGAGTGGTATGAAACAAGAAAACGAAAAGAATTTTGACCCACCCACGAGAAGAGTTGGAGAGATGACAAATGAATTCTAATTGCCGTTACCACGCAGCGCCATCGGTGACTAAGCCCTTACCTTGCGAGAACTTGCTTTTGAGATGCTGCAGTGACCCCAGACAGTAGAGGCTGCCGCGGACCATCACGGTGAGCCGCGAGCAGAGCGCCTCGCACTCCTCCATGCTGTGTGACGTCAGCACTACGCTACGTCCGGCGCCCACTGCTGAGTTCACGGACGACCATACTAGTCGTTTTGAGGCTGGGTCCATTCCTTGAAATAAAAGACTATGAAATTCCGCAATAGTTCCGTAACACGCCGAAAGTCTCGTTTATTAGTTTCGTACCAAATAGTTCTCTCATCTCTCCGTTGTCTGTCTGTCATGATCGATTGACAAATATCAATGTCCATCGTTGAACATATTTGACAAAGAAATCAGTACATTACGACACAAGTGCGAAAAACATGAAATTCGAAACGAGTGGCGATGTTTTAAAAACGACCGATAGGAAGTGTTTTAAATCGACACGAGTTTTTGCACGTGTCTCGTACGACGTTTTTTAGTACAGATGGCCCTCCGAGGTTTTGGACCTGACGTAAAATTACCCACTTCTCGCACTAAAGCCTAAAAAAGGCACCATCTGTACTAAAAATATTTTTTTACACCTACTCGCACTAGCTATAAATCAAAACATATTTTAACGAGCACACCATGTTTAATTGTTTTAAATAGGTATGTTAGGAGTGTAGAAGTCGGTGTAAAACTTACCAGTTGTGGGTTCGTCTAAGAAAATTAGCTGCGAATCGCCCATCAGTGCAATTGCTGTGCTAATTTTTCTTTTTGTGCCTCCGCTGCATTGATGCACCTGGTGCAACGTAGAATTATAAGATAAAAATGAGAAGGTTAACGAATATATGTATTTAAATATTTATCGAATTGGTTACTCACGTAATTTAAGTCGATAATTGCTCGATATGTTTCGATCCACTTAGTGGATACTCCGTTAGATAAATATTTGAATATGCTTGAGTTTCACGTTAGTTATTATTCTAAAAAGGTTAACGAAGCTAATTTGGAAAAGAATAACGTGAGTACAAGACTTTTACGCAAGCAAAGAGGAACTGATACTATCAATTAAAAATTACGCACTTACTTACTTTATTCTTAAAAATTACCTAAATTAAATAAAAAACAATAATAGGTACTCATGTTTTTAATAGATGGTGAGATTGGTAAGAGGCATATATGTAATTGTGATTTGGTTTCATAATTATGTATAATTTGTTTATTTTAACCCTTAAATTGACAATGTTCGTCACAATGAACATAGTCTTCGACCCACTATTTTTTTAAAGAATTTTCTAATCTACGCAATAGCATGGACTAGCTATTTTTTTTAATTTGCCAATTTAAGGGTTATATTATATAATATTTTCTTCGGTTACCGCGAGGATTACTCATGAAATAAAACTATGAAAACGGATAAACTCGCGTATATTAACTAATTTTAACTTCATTCCGACGTTTCGAACACTTTACAGGGTTCGTGGTCTGCGTGGTGTATTTTATATTGTTCATTGTTATAATCAATTCTCTGACAGCGGTCGAAATAGTAAGATATTCGACGAACAACCGAGTGCTCGACCTGCGGTGCGTCACAGTTCGCCGTGAGAACCTACTGATGGCCTTCCCGGGGTGGCTCTGATAGTTCGAACCGAACGCGCTAGGCTGGTGGGGATGCCACGCAACAGCGAATATCCGCATGTTCTCGCTGTCAGGTTGGCTACGCACTCTGGTACACACCTGCTTGTCGTAGTGCTTGGCGAACCCGAGCGCGTTGGCCAGCATCCACGCCCGAGCGGCGCCGAGGCTGGTGGGGATGCCGCGCAGCAGGCAGAATATCCGCATGTTCTCGCTGTCAGGTTGGCTACGCACTCTAGTACACACCTGCTTGTCGTAGTGCTTGGCGAACCCGAGCGCGTTGGCCAGCATCCACGCCCGAGCGGCGCCGAGGCTGGTGGGGATGCCACGCAGCAGCGAATATCCGCATGTTCTCGCTGTCAGGTTGGCTACGCACTCTGGTACACACCTGCTTGTCGTAGTGCTTGGCGAACCCGAGCGCGTTGGCCAGCATCCACGCCCGAGCGGCGCCGAGGCTGGTGGGGATGCCGCGCAGCAGGCAGAATATCCGCATGTTCTCGCTGTCAGGTTGGCTACGCACTCTGGTACACACCTGCTTGTCGTAGTGCTTGGCGAACCCGAGCGCGTTGGCCAGCATCCACGCCCGAGCGGCGCCGAGGCTGGTGGGGATGCCGCGCAGCAGCGAATATCCACATGTTCTCGCTGTCAGGTTGGCTACGCACTCTGGTACACACCTGCTTGTCGTAGTGCTTGGCGAACCCGAGCGCGTTGGCCAGCATCCACGCCCGAGCGGCGCCGAGGCTGGTGGGGATGCCGCGCAGCAGGCAGAATATCCGCATGTTCTCGCTGTCAGGTTGGCTACGCACTCTGGTACACACCTGCTTGTCGTAGTGCTTGGCGAACCCGAGCGCGTTGGCCAGCATCCACGCCCGAGCGGCGCCGAGGCCGGTGGGGATGCCGCGCAGCAGGCAGAATATCCGCATGTTCTCGCTGTCAGGTTGGCTACGCACTCTGGTACACACCTGCTTGTCGTAGTGCTTGGCGAACCCGAGCGCGTTGGCCAGCATCCACGCCCGAGCGGCGCCGAGGCTGGTGGGGATGCCACGCAACAGGCAGAATATCCGCATGTTCTCGCTGTCAGGTTGGCTACGCACTCTAGTACACACCTGCTTGTCGTAGTGCTTGGCGAACCCGAGCGCGTTGGCCAGCATCCACGCCCGAGCGGCGCCGAGGCTGGTGGGGATGCCGCGCAGCAGGCAGAATATCCGCATGTTCTCGCTGTCAGGTTGGCTACGCACTCTGGTACACACCTGCTTGTCGTAGTGCTTGGCGAACCCGAGCGCGTTGGCCAGCATCCACGCCCGAGCGGCGCCGAGGCTGGTGGGGATGCCGCGCAGCAGCGAATATCCGCATGTTCTCGCTGTCAGGTTGGCTACGCACTCTGGTACACACCTGCTTGTCGTAGTGCTTGGCGAACCCGAGCGCGTTGGCCAGCATCCACGCCCGAGCGGCGCCGAGGCTGGTGGGGATGCCGCGCAGCAGGCAGAATATCCGCATGTTCTCGCTGTCAGGTTGGCTACGCACTCTAGTACACACCTGCTTGTCGTAGTGCTTGGCGAACCCGAGCGCGTTGGCCAGCATCCACGCCCGAGCGGCGCCGAGGCTGGTGGGGATGCCACGCAGCAGCGAATATCCGCATGTTCTCGCTGTCAGGTTGGCTACGCACTCTGGTACACACCTGCTTGTCGTAGTGCTTGGCGAACCCGAGCGCGTTGGCCAGCATCCACGCCCGAGCGGCGCCGAGGCTGGTGGGGATGCCGCGCAGCAGGCAGAATATCCGCATGTTCTCGCGCGCTGTCAGGTTGTCCAGTAATGCGTCAAATTGGGGGCAGTAGCCTGGGGAATAGGGATAAATCATTTCATATTATGCACGGCATGATACACGAAAAATTGTACATTACTATAAGAGGCTGTCAATTTATTCTAAACTTTGTTTTAATATTAGCGAAGAAATAATGGAATTTGCATGCAATTTCTTTATCGCGAAATCATCCATCATCATGAGCCTGTTACACTCCACTGCTAGACATACCTACGCGTATGAACGCATTAGGAGGTGAATACCCATAATCGCCACACAGGGCATAATTATGCTGCTGTCTATCACCAATATTTAATAAAACAATGATCAATCACACGGCAACATATTTTAAACTTTTTAATTTTGCACAACGCACTTCTAGACCGGCAGTTTTTACCCGAAAAAGTGGACTTTTCCGGACATTTTTCAGAAAATAACGGTTACCTATCTGTCTGTAAACTTGCTGCAGCTGCGTTTTGATGGAGAGGCCGAGCACGAAGGCGTCTCCGCTGGAAATGTGCGTGTCGCCGGTCAGCATGCGGAACGTGGATGTTTTACCGGCGCCGTTGGTGCCCAACAGCCCAAAGCATTCTGCCTTTTGCACCGCTGGAATGAAATAGTCCTCTTAGTGTATTATCAAACCGCGTTTAGAATGGGATTCGAAAGTACTGTTGACACGATAGTGTATGAGTCAATCAAGGATATATTTATAGCTTGTTTCATATATTCATAGTTTAAGTGCAGACTTACAGAAAATAGATTAATTAATCACTCACTACATCTGTAAACATATCTTTTCTTAGTAAATTATGTGTCATTTGTTGTGTCAACAGTACTTTCAAATCCCTTTCTGATTCCGGTTTGATAATAAGGCCTAACGCCCTTATAGACGTCTCCTAACTTAACAAGCCGCTTAGTATTGTTTGGTCCTTTCGCACTTATCCTAGACATAGTAATAACACCGAAAGGGACAAACAATACTTAGCGGCTTGCTAAGTTAGTAACTAGTGGCGTGCGTCGCGAGTAGCTTTGCGTCGAGCATTCAAGGAATTTGCACAGCGTGTAAGTGTGCAGACCACGCAATCAGTATACACAGTAGCGTAGAGTGGTTTTCTCTTTCTGTCACTCTTATTTATTAGTGCGACTAAAACAGGTGCTATTTGTTCATGACTTAGGCCATGAAAACAGATAAGCTCCATATCAACATGGTCAAAGCCGATAAGTCGAGTAAACCGGTTCTTTAAATTCGAACTTTGTGACAATTCGTTACGCAATTGTCATAAAGTTGGAATTTCAAGAAATTTGTTATTAAATTTCAATGAAAAATTGTCTAGATTTATCGGGTTTGACCACCCAACCCTCAAAAGTGACGCGTAGTCAACGATAAGCAGTAAAAGCGGTGCTATCATAACGCCTCGGACACGGGCGAATTACGGCGCGGCAAGCGTTTCTCCAAATCATTGCGTGGGTTCCCAACTAATAAACCACGCGCTGCGCATGCCGACCGCGCATTGTACAGATAAAACGCTTGCCGCGCCGCAATGAGGGTTTTCTCGAAAACGTATGCCACTAAGAAACACAATTATCCAGCTCCAAAGAAAAAATAACTAGAAGGGATTTTGATTTTTTTCTATAATTTTAATAACTCATACAAAACATTTAAACACAAAACTATAGGTGCTCTGAGAATTTAGACAAGTTTCTGGACCTGACGCCTCAGTGCTGCCGCCCTAGTGAACGTCATTTCAGAAAGCCCTCATTGCCCCGTATCCGTGGCCGTAATGGTTTCTATGTCGCTGTTCGTACTCACCAAGGCAAAGCCTATTGACGGCAAGGAAGTTGTCGTAGTACTTCGTGAGGTCCCTGCAGATAAGGCTGTCTCTGCCCGGGGTCGGGTTGTGCACGTACGTGCGCTCGCGCTTAACGTCTTCGTCTTCTCTGGGGGACGGCGGTGGGGGCGGAGGACTCGATTTGTAGAATATCTATAAATAAATAAATAAATATCTTGGGACATCTTACACAAATCGGCCTAGTCCCACGGTAAGCTCAATTAAGGCTTAGTGAGTTAGTGATGTGGGTACCAAGCGACGATATATATAATAGATAGATAGATATAGATACTTAAATACATAGACAGCCACGACCAAGGAACAAATATTTGTGATCAATAAATACACAAATAATACCCTCGCCAGGATTCGAACCCGGAACCTCCAGCTTCGTAGGTAGGGTCACTACCACTACCAACTAGGCTACGGGGGCTGATATCTATGATATAATTTAAACGAGTGTGAGACAATAGTTGTGTCACAAGGGATCAATGATATATTTTCGGCGAGGGCGTTAGTTGAAGCCTGAATCAAGCGATGGATTCCACAATAATATTGGCTAAATATTAACACTATTTTAAAGTGGAATCCTGAGGGTAATAATGCCCGATTCGATTCAAGCGTTAACGCCCACGACGAAAATAATTTTGATACCGTGTGACACACACTGCTTTCTACACCACTTATGAGAAATATAAAATATACATTATAATCTTCTATATTTACGCAAATAATCAATTTGGAAGATAAACGTACTGTTTGTTTATTTTCATATTTAATTGTTATTTTTTAGGCTGGCAATAGAAAGTCCTTGAACAGAAAAATTCTACTTTGTTCCCTATTGGCAGGGAAGAAAAGACCCTTATTCAAATAGGTGTTGTGAAAACAAGCAAGATACCCGGAGCACGATCTAGGGAAAGTTCTGTTCCCATCTAGTGGATGAAGATTTTTAGCATTAGTTAGTAAGAACTTGATCTGGGACCCGACGTCTCAATCCCGAATGGCAAAAATGTACTCGGGACCGATATGTTTCTACCCCATCTAGTCTATTAGGTTCATTTGCGAGATATTTATAAGGGTATAATAGTTATTCTGTAGGAGGGTATCGAGTACGACTATGCGTTTCCGCTGCGCCGATACAAGTACACGCTGTGTTGACCGAAGTCGGTTTGGATCAGTGATATGCACGTAGTGCTTCGAAGCAGACACATTCACGTCCATTTGTTTATGTCACAAGCATTTATAAATTATGCCTAAATAACGGGTCAATTAAATTTTATATACATCATCAACCCATCTTAATCCACTGCTGGACGTAGGCCTCTTCTATTAACTATGTGTATTGTGTATAGATGCATTAGGTTAATGCCCATAATCGCCACGCTGGGCAAGCGGATTGGCGATCGCAGTAATGTGTCAACTATGATGACGCTGCTGCTCTTCATCAATCTTCTATCATAGAATGGTCAGTGACACTTCAATCCCTTAGTCGACTCTTACGACACCCGCGGGAAGAGTTGGGGTGATGACAAATGTATTCTTACTGCCGTCATCACACGGCCCTAAATTTTATATGAATTCTTATTAACACGCTCCCTGTGCATGCATCACATGTGATGCATTTGAAGGTATTGATGATACGTGAATGCAGCATATATGATACACGACCCTATTTGAATATAGGGATAATTTGAAATTTGCACGTACGAGCGAAGCTACCTTAACTTACCCGCACGCATCATCTATAAATAGTGACAATTTAATAAAATTAGGTATTCGCGGACTTTTAATACTGTTGCCAGGTTATGCTTGAAATTTTGTGCGAGAATTTGCACGTGAGAGGTGACACTATCGATTTTAGCTGCACATGGAACGTGTTAATTATCACTATTATCGCGTACCTATTACGTGCGAATTATCACGATTGACCCGGCAGCGTTGTACAATACGCAAAAATAATTCCTCTCATTTAATTTTATTCTGTGGTAACAGCCTACCTTGTTTATAACTTCGTATTCCTTCAGAAGCAGGCAGGTGAAGACAAACAGTCCGACGAAGGCCATCATGAACAGGTAACGACCTATTCCAGGCTCGGAGAAATTCATAAATGGATTGTCTTCAACTGAAAACAGGCAATCGAACTACAATGGCGGTAATTTATTATAGGGACAACCCGCTGGTCTATTGGGATCGTATGGGACTTATGTAAGTACGATTATATAATCGTATAGGAATTAAAGTGTAAAGTATGCAGCAAATATAAGGAGGAAAAAACGTATTTCTTTATGTATTTATTATTATTTATTTTGTATTTATGTATTTTCTTTATGGGGTGATTCGTTGAAATATACGGTGAAAAGAATAATGATTAGTTGCAACAACCACTCTTGATAGGCCAATCTACATTACACAGCAGATTACTATGACGTTGCCCATAACTACAAACCTCTGAAAAACCTGACTGTTTTAAAGGTAATTTATTGTTATTGTTCTCATTAAGTAGTGAAATGAGAGGTCATTTTTTTTTAAAAACAGGCGTCAGATATCTTGAGAAGTTCAAAGCAAGATGGCAAAGACAGCGACAACTTACTGCAACAGACACTGATATTCAACTTGTCGCACAACGTTTGCCTCGTGCAGTTTTTTACGTTCACAAACTGGTCGCAAAGCGCGTTGCACGCTGTTAACGCGAATGCTGACACGCTCATGTCTCTGGGAAAGAAACAAAAATTTCAATAATAAAAAAAAGATCGGTGAAAGTCTTTTTGTATTTTCTCTGGCAATCCAAAACGCCCATGTAGCATCCTGAATTTTTAGTTCTTTTTTCACTTAAATTAACTTATGCAGTGCCTACCTCATAAAGATCAAAATATTACATCAGAATAGGAAAGTATAATTGCATAAGAATACACAATATATGGACGTGATAGTGATGAACTTATGAAAATGACTGCTATTAGGATTCAAATTTGATGAATTTGAACATTCAATTTCAGGTTTGATATTTTGTTCATTTATTGACGTAGCGTCTGAGTGACAGCTTTTGTATTTGACGTGGTATCAAAAAGGTTATTATGTGTTTCGTTCGACTTCGGAGATCTTCAGGATGTGAGAGCGTAGCGTCTCCCAATGACCGATAGATGCCGCTAGCGTCTATGAAGCCGCTCCACAGCCCGTAGCGCGCCGCTGTGACGTAGTTTCCGCTCAAACAGCTTCCTGTAACCAACCAGCTCGCACCCGGCGACTCGCCGCCATTTCATTGTTTCGTCGACCGTCTTGGCCGAAGGTCCGCATATTTTTATTTAAATTCGACACGTGGTCTTTAACTTTTCGATCGACTTAATTCCCAGTAATTATATTTCGGAACTTCTGCTCGAACAGAAAAGTTATTTTAAGGAAGTCATTTGAAGTGTTTCGCTAATCGTCAAGAAAGTGGTCTATCGTTAAATATTTACGACGAAAATTTAAGATTCGAATTTTAAAATTTCATTTCGAATAATCGAGTTCCCGAAGTATTTTCGAACCGATATCGTCCGTCGCGCAATTTTCAAGAGTGACTTCGATCTACCCACTTTTTCTGGCGAAATACGTTCTCGACCACGATCGTGCTTTAAACGTTACCGTCGTTCAGTCGTAGGCGTTTCCGAGATTTTTAAAGTAGGAAATCGTCCGATTAACGCGTGTTTTTAATCGCGTTACTTCTCATACGGTAACGTAAGCCGCTCCGCACCCGACGAGAGGAAACGTGCATCGCGATCATCGTGTCGCCGCGGGCAGCGCGGCGCCGCCGGCCGGGGGCGGCCCGCGCGCCGCCGGGGAGCCGGCGCCGCCGTGTCGCCGCCGCGGCCGGGCGCGCCGGGGGCCACCCCGCGCTCCGCCGCCGCCGGGAGCTACAGCTGGACCTGGGTACTCTTTACGTTTTCCGCTCTCGGATCGATTGGTGAGTTAGCTTAATGATATTCTATTAACCCAAGGAGTCTAGTCTGCGGATGGCGACGAATGTTGTGATGAGACTGACGTGGCGCCATGTGGACGCCACCGGTCCTGACCTCACTAGCTGCCACGTGAGCGCTGGCCGCCACGTGGTCGCCACTGGCTGCCACGTGGGCACCACCGCGCCATGTGGGTGCCACCGATCCTGACCTCACTGGCTGCCACGTGGGCACCAACGGTCCCGACTTCATTGGCCGCCATATGGGTGCCACCGATCCTGACCTCACTGGCCGCTACATGTTCGCCACCGATTCTGACCTCACTGGCCGCCTCGTGGGCGCCACCGGTCCTGACCTCACTGGCCGCCACCTGGGCGCCACCGGTCCTGATCTCACTGGCCGCCACCTAGGCGCCACCGATCCCGACCTCACTGGCCGCCACATGGGCGCCACCGGTCCTGATCTCACTGGCCGCCTCGTGGGCGCCACCGGTCCTGACCTCACTGGCCGCCACCTGGGCGCCACCGGTCCTGATCTCACTGGCCGCCACCTAGGCGCCACCGATCCCGACCTCACTGGCCGCCACATGGGCGCCACCGGTCCTGATCTCACTGGCCGCCTCGTGGGCGCCACCGGTCCTGACCTCACTGGCCGCCACCTGGGCGCCACCGGTCCTGATCTCACTGGCCGCCACCTAGGCGCCACCGATCCCGACCTCACTGGCCGCCACATGGGCGCCACCGGTCCTGATCTCACTGGCCGCCACCTGGGCGCCACCAATCCTGACCTCACTGGCCGCCACGGGGGCGCCTCCGATCCCGACCTCACTGGCCGCCACGACGGTGCCACCGGGGCGGGAACTCCACTGGCTGCCATGTTGGTGCCACCGGGCCTGACGTCGCTAGCTGTCACGGGGACGCCATCGGTCCCGACGCTGGCCGCCACCGGTCCCGACGCGACTGAACGCCACGTGAACACCACGGGCCCTGACCTCACTGACGCCATGTCGGTGCCGCCGGCCCCGACGTCACTAGCTGCCACGTGGGCACCACCCGTCCTGAACTCACTGCTCGCCACGTGGGTGCCACAGGTACTAACGTCATTGAGTGCCATGCCGGCACCACCGATCCCGTTTTTTGACGGGGTGCCACTACGATGCTACCGATCCCGACCTCACTGGGCGCTACAACGGTGCCACCGGTCCTCGCCTCATTGGCTGCCGCAACCACGACACCGGTCCCGACTTCACTAGTCGTCGCGACGGCACCATCGGTATTGACCTCACCGGGTGCCACGGGACACCGCTGGCCACGAAATTATAGTCACCATGATGACATTACAGGTAATAATACTGCCGTTCGATGCTGATGCTGTCCAGGCATGGCGGTATAACCCACCTCCATGTTGCTGCCGATCACGAAACCGCTACATTCACGCGACCACCGCAATGGCGCTACAAGTCAGAATACAATTGGTCCGATGAAGTTCATTGTGCAACTACAGTGGCCCGCCAAGCCGATACAATGACGCCACGATAACGCCTCGCTGCCGGCTGCCAACTGGCCGGATGACGCCACCGCCCGCGATATTCGCCATACGGCGGAAGCTCTGCCCAACGCGAAAGCGCCAACGACTCTTGTCAGTTTGGCCCCCCCCCATATCACGTAAGTAACCAAGCTGATGCCGGCAACCACCCTGGCGCCGCCTGCCGAGCGGAAGCATTGCAAACCACAGTCTGGTGCTCCTGCTTCGGGTGTTCCTGATAGACATACACGTGCCTACTGCAGCTGGGGGATTGCAAACCCCTCGTTCTCGATCGAGGATCCGTTGTAGTGGCTGACCGAGTCACAAGGAACTGCGTCCTATTGTGCTGTAGGAAATCTGTACGTTGTATCTATATTCAAAAACTATCTGCAGTCTCCCACGATCCAATACAGCAGAAGCAGGAACACTTAGTGCACACTGCACCAAACCGAAGACCTGTTCGACAATGAATGGAATCTGTAACGTAATATCTCAAATTATTCTACAAATGTTTGACCAGCCCCGGATTCCTCAGACACTCAAATCCGCGGGCCTGCTTTCTGAAAACTGGTGGTATTGACAAGGTTTGGAAACAGATCTCTTATAATCTCTCTACTCGCACTCGTTCTCCAACTATACGGGGTCCTCCTCATAAAACGAACCATTTCTCCGAGGGCAATAAACAAATTTGGGACAAAAACCCCCGGTCGTAAGTGAGCTCGAGATACAGCTGCACGAGGAAAGAGGCCATGGAGAGATAGCTCGAAACACCGGTATACTCGTCACAGAAAATAAATTCTTCGTTTTTATCTAAGCGTATTGCTATGCCCGGTGCTATTCCTACACAGATTATTCTTTCCCAGAGCCGATTAAAGGTCTCCCATATTAATAGCTGAACTTACTTACTCCTCTAGCGCTACGACCCAAAGAAAGTCCTGGTCCCCAACACGACTGTTCACCTCTGACCCCGGTCCTGGGCAGTTTTAGTATACTTAATATTATTTGTAAGTAAACAATTGGATGCGTCCGTGACTGCGTCCACATGATACATTTCTGACCAACGTTTGATCACCTATCAAGACTATTTCCTGATAGCAATCCAGTCGAAAAAGTAGTACAGATTACCAGATCGACCCCCATCAACCTAGGATAGCAAATATACTACCTGAAATACGTTACAATCCTTACTCAAACCATAGCCACAACATTTGCGTCCTGCAGGGAAAATAAGGTAAATGATTGGTTGTGAGACAGCCTGTCTCGCGTCCAACGTCGTGCGCTCCTAGACGGACTCAACCTTACGAACTTGGGCGTCCATGGAGGCTGGTTGCACTATCGCAGGCCCTAACACTGCTTCGGGCGATTACAGAGTCCCATGCCAGCTCCCATCTCATCTGCCAACCGGACTCTTGAGGGAATCTCCCATGGTGAATTAAGAACGTAATAAAATACGTTCATATCGAGGTAAGAAGGAAACACTATACTGAGTATATTGATCAACGCACCGCATTCTCAGTCGGTCCTCAACAGGAAGCCGGTGCATGGTCTCCAACAGGGAACTTGCACTGCGACTCCAAAAAAAAAAAAAAAAAAACTACACTTTAAAACTTAAGGAGAACCTGAGGAGATCGATAGTTAGTATGATTATTAGTTACAACGACCAACGCAGAAAGTATTGGCATCAGGGAATTGCCTACGCACTACAGGTCCAGAACTTACGGAACCAGTTCGGTTCATATACCTACAGGTCGGTACTTTCAGGAAGTCGACGGACGAGCTAGGGGACTCTGCGCCCCCGAGCGGCACCAGCGCCCGGAGGCCACTGAGCAGATCTTCACCCGCTAGGGTACCCCGTCCATCGACCTGTTCGCTCACCTCAAACGTTCACGTGCCACAGTATGTCTCAGTCTACTGGCCCTAACTGAACGCACGATGCGTTGAGGTAAGCGGAACGCTGCTACACCGACGCTGACTAACCAGATCAAAAGAAAAGTCTGCTGGTGTTCCGTTGGCGTTTCTCCAAAGTAAAAACAGGTACGCCCATATGGAAAATAGTCATCGTGGTACGCTAAAAATAACATCGTCTGCCAGTTGTCTCATCAAATCAAGTAACGAAAATATCCTCTCATATTTTATCGCATTTAGCGTAGCGAACGATAATCTCTGATTAATATTATTTGTAAAGTATTTATTTGGCGAAACCTTCGCCTTCAAGGTGCCTGTTTGATTAAACGCTTAAAGAATACTAGTTTTAATCTGAACAGCTGTACGACATATCAGAGAGAAACCCACATATGGAATGTTAATACCGAGTTTAGAGTCCATGACCTTACACTGTACTGTATTATACGTAGACAATTATTCTAATAATTCTCACTTAATTATTTCCTTTCTGAAATTCCGTTCTAAATTAGATAACATCAAAATATGAACCCGGTATTCTGGACGTGTCAATTCGTATAAATTACCGAAAATGTTATGTGAAACTTATGTGTAAAAACTGCGGATGAGTAAGTCCTATATATAATCTGCGGATATCTACTCTGTAGATGTATGCAAATAGCATGTCAACCCAACCGAAAAGCCTCGTTTGAGCCTATTCTTAACCTCTGAATGCAAAGCGATGCATCATGTATTCTTAATTTTATTGACTACACGTCAAATTTCATTGGTTGGTTTAGGGCAGTAGAGCCCTAACATTTCTGCACCCGCTGACTCGCCACCAGGAGATAATAGACAGGTCTCACATCCTGAAGATCTCCGAAGTCGAACGAAACACATAATATGAAATTTTACCTTCCAATAAAATTAATATTATGTTTTCTAAGACTTCGGAGATCTGGATAATGCCTTCCTGGTGGCAATATTTTATCAACCTTTACATTCTCCTCAACAATGAAATGGCGGCGAGTCGCCGGGTGCGAGCTGGTTGGTTACAGGAAGCTGTTTGAGCGGAAACTACGTCACAGCGGCGCGCTACGGGCTGTGGAGCGGCTTCATAGACGCTAGCGGCATCTATCGGTCATTGGGAGACGCTACGCTCTCACATCCTGAAGATCTCCGAAGTCTTAGAAAACATAATATTAATTTTATTGGAAGGTAAAATTTCATATTGTATTTACTGTTTGATTATGTCAATATGTCTCAGAACAGTCTAAATTTAAAGGAAAACTTACCTCAAACTCCTACATAAGCAGTAAAGTGGCAACACTGAGAATATCCAATCGAACAAGTTCGCGTAGAACACACTCCCCACTTCAGGCAGTCTCAGCACCTCCGTTATTAGAAATGGCATGCACCCTGAAATAAATATTTAATACTCGGATTTTTAATTAGAATAGGCTTGTAATATTATATGGAATACTCACAAAAAGAAGCCGCTAATCGGAATTTAAATAGTGACATTTCAAGTAATTAATTTTATCATTTCTAGAAGTATCTTTTTTCGCAAATGGTATAACAGCAAAAATATATTTTTGTGCTCACTTTTGAAAACTGCATCTTGAAATTAGTTCTTTTGGTTTTTGATATCTACACCAACTCGTAGTATTTATTGTTTACTAACATAATTACGTCACTGATCAAAGTCTGTAATCACTTTATATGCTATTAATTAGTTTTTTTTTTTGCATTATAAAAATAGTAAGCTATATTGACTTATATAATTTATTAAAAATGCTCTCTTGAATAATAATTTGTGTTACACTTATAAATAATTTACGATTATTTAGATACTCTTAGCTTTCATACGTAATTAATGAAAACTTATTTTCGATAACTTTGAATTAAAATAATGTTCTCTTATTTCTAAACCTAAAAATAATAAATAAGGAATGAATGTAAAAAATAAAATATTTTAAAATAAAAATAAAACCGCCTTCAAAAATTCGCCCGAACTAAAAAGTAAAAAATAATTTTATTTCCTACTTCTTAGGATTTCCTACCCAAACCTTTAAACCTAGGTATCCTACAGGTACTTATCCTACAGATTTCTTAGAAGTCGGTGCCAAGCCAAATACGTTCATAGGTATATACTCGTATTAGATAGCTTTGTAACTTACGAGGATTATGTTGTTATCAACAGAATGATCTACCTCAGTCATTTTGATTAAAGCATAACCGGTGTGACAGTAAGTTCTATGACTTGACTATAGACAAAAATCTATCAAATACGGTCATATACTCGCGAAGTGAACATATTTGGCTTGGCACCGACTTCTAAGAAATCTGTAGGATAAGTACCTGTAGGATACCTAGGTTTAAAGGTTTGGGTAGGAAATCCTAAGAAGTAGGAAATAAAATTATTTTTTACTTTTTAGTTCGGGCGAATTTTTGAAGGCGGTTTTATTTTTATTTTAAAATATTTTATTTTACGCTTTTTAGTAGTGTAAAATCGTTATTTAGTATGCACTGCACTATAATAGGCCAGAAAACCTGAACTGGATAACTGAAATATTCAAAGAATTATCCCATTATCGAGGAGATATACAGTGTATCATCAGTAGGTATGAATAATTTCAAAGATTATAGGTAACAGCCTTAGCATGCCTACATTATTTAAAGAATCACTAACCGCTAACCAACATGTCATAACTACTAAGCAAAAACTTGAATAGATCTCGAAAATGTATGACAGTTGTTACATTCAAAGAATTACTTAATCGTTAAGGAGTTATACCTTTCGTCATCAGCTCACCAATATGAGACTATGACCACCTAAAGGCAAATACTCAAATAGCTTCCAAAATATATGAACTATGTTATATTTAAAGAATTATCCCCCAACTCCTAATCTCTAAGGAGTTGTACCTTCCATCATCAGCTCACCGACATGAAAGGATGACCACCTAAACGCAAATACTCGAATAGCTTCCAAAATACATGAAATATGTCATATTTCAAGAATTGTCCCCCAACTCCTAATCTCTAAGGAGTTGTACCTTTCATCATCAGCTCACCAACATGAAAGGATGACCACCTAAAGGCAAATATTCAAATAGCTTCCAAGCCTTAGCATGCCTATATTATTTAAAGAATCACTAACCGCTAACCAACATGTCATAACTACTAAGCAAAAACTTGAATAGATCTCAAAAATGTATGACAGTTGTTACATTCAAAGAATTACTTAATCGTTAAGGAGTTATACCTTTCGTCATCAGCTCACCAACATGAGACTATGACCACCTAAAGGCAAATACTCAAATAGCTTCCAAAATATATGAACTATGTTATATTTAAAGAATTATCCCCCAACTCCTAATCTCTAAGGAGTTGTACCTTCCATCATCAGCTCACCGACATGAAAGGATGACCACCTAAATGCAAATACGCGAATAGCTTCCAAAATACATGAAATATGTTATACTTAAAGAATTATCCCCCAACTCCTAATTGCTAAGGAGTTGTACCTTCCATCATCAGATCACCAACTTAAAATGTTCATGACTAGACGCAAATACTTGATTAGTCTTCGAAAAGAAATGAAAAATGTCATGTGTGCCTACAATATTTGAAGAGTTCCCTCGATTTCTCCAGGATCCCATCATCAGATCAGAATTCGGTGACAATGGGACCAACTAGAAAGTATACCCTTTCAAACAAAAAAAGAATTTTTCAAATCGGTCCACGCGTCTTCGAGTAATCGGGGAACATACATAAAAAAAAAAAAAAGATTTCGACGAATTGTTAACCTCCTCCTTTTTGAAGTCGGTTAAAAAGATGTATACCTGTAAATATATTAACGAAGCACATTTTTGAAAACCCTGTAGCGGCTGCCTCAAAGCAGAGAGAGGTTGCATAGTGTACTGGTATTATTCCTAGAGAAAATACCATGAGAACTAAAAGCACTCGACCTGTAATTAGATAAAATTATAATTAATGTAAAATTTAAAACTATCATCGTCGTTATAGTAGTTAATAGGAGAAGCCTGCGTCCGGCAGTGGACTGAGATAGGCTGATAAATGATGATGTATGTATTCATTTTATGCTTGATCTGACATTTTGTTTCCCTATAATGTATTGGGAAAGATACCCGGGACGGACCATCACTAATTTAAATACGTCAATCGAAGCTTGAAGGGAATGTTCGTGTCAAATAGGCAGTCTTTTATTTCGGAAACACGAGTAACCAATCATAGCATTAATTAGTACATTGTGCATCAAGGGAGGTAAGTACGGAATTACTCTAATTAATAATTCGCTTACCGACCGTGATGCATACAATGTTTTTCATCACACTTGCCGACAAAAAAAAAGTTATAAGACAACATATTATTTAATGAAGTACTGACATTTATATTACTCCCTAGGGAATTTCACTTTTCTATTACTCCCGCTATGAACGCAAGCAATGCCGCGCTTAGACAGGAAGTGTGATGAAATAGCGTATTTCCATTTAGCGAATCAGTGGATTCAGATCCTATATCAGTGGATTCAGGACACCTCCATTACCTCCAACATACAAAAAGACCGAGAAATTTCAAATAAATGCGCCTGGTATTTCACAACGCTAAACCAGGTGCCTAATTCATTTGGCGTCGACAGCATAACTTCCTTAGCAAAAGCCATAACGACTGCCATGTCGAGGCACAGAGCCGCATCATGGCAGGCCGCACCTCTGACACATTATTTAGAGAAGATTTCACTACGCATATGGATATTTCCAAACACCGAACCACTAGCCTAATTCATCTGGCGTGGACAGCGTAACTTCCTGGTAGATCGCGAGAGTGATGATGACGGTGATGTGGATAAGCAGAAGGCATGACCACTCCTATGTTAAGACACAGAGCCACAACACGGCAGGTCGAATCCCTGACACACTATTTAGAGAACTTTTCACTACGCATACGTATATTTCAAAACACCGAACCACTTGCCTAATTCATCTGGCGTGGACAGCGTAACTTCCTGGAAGATCGCGAGAGTGATGATGATGGTGATGTGGATAAGCAGAAGGCATGACCACTCCTATGTTAAGGTACATAGCCACAGCACGGCAGGCCGAATCCCTGACACATTATTTAGAGAACTTTTCACTACGCATACGTATATTTCAAAACACCGAACCACTTGCCTAATTCATCTGGCGTGGACAGCGTAACTTCCTGGAAGATCGCGAGAGTGATGACGATGGTGATGTGGATCAACAGAACCCACGACCACTCCTATGTTAAGACACTATTTAGAGAACTTTTCACAACGCATACGTATATTTCAAAACACCGAACCACTTGCCTAATTCATCTGGCGTGGACAGCGTAACTTCCTGGAAGATCGCGAGAGTGATGATGATGGTAAAATGGATGAGCAGAAGCCATAACCACTCCCATGCCAAGGCGCAGATCCACAACACAGCCGGCCGTACCCCTGACACTTTCTGAAGAAGCTTCGCACCGGTTATGCGTTCCTGGTAATGAGAATTAAAAAAATGTAGGTAACTAAAATATTATATGTATAGGTACTCTAACTTAAGGTCCTACCTGTAGTACCTACTTATTAATATCAACACAAAATTTAGACTAATTGAATTAGAACCGAGTTGCATTTATTTCGCCTCGTGAAATTTAACATTCTTACGAACTAAATTCAGCTTTATTTCATGCCAAACATTTGAACGAAAAGTTTTGAATATTCCTCTTGTATGGCTGGGCCTTAGAAGATGCTCATTCCATAATAATTTACAACTCGTATCAAAAGCTGAAGTCACTTTTTCAACCTTCAAACTAAAAAGAAAGTTCCGCTTGTAATGGGAATTTTAAAATATTATAAAACTGATTTCAGTTGGTATTACCCGCAGATACGGGCCTCGGTATGTTAAAAAAATTAACCGTACTATGTATGTATACATAGTGTCAGATACATAGACAAAATTTTATGAAATACGCCTTACCTTAATTACAAATAGCACCAAGAACGCTGATACGAACGCCATACAAAATCCCATGTTGAATGCAAATTGAAATCCCATCGTACCACCAGTAGCCATCACTCTTAGCTGAAATAATTACAATGAAACATTACTTAAATTATGTAGCACCTTATGACACAATAATTGATATTAGGCCAGTCTTCCTCTGCAAGCGCAGCTGACTTGATAAATGGTTTCACGTTCATTGCTGGCGAAGTGTTACTGCGGAATTTAAAGCTACGAGTGCCAGCAGCGGTGATTGTCATAAGAAGCGACCGCTCGCGATAGAAGGCGGGCAATACACCGTGTTTTTATTGATTTCTGTTAAATTGGACAAGTTACTTGGGACATTAATAGAAGTTGCCTGGTATATAGGCTTTTGAACATATCGTAAAAAAAAATTTTTTTTTCGTTTTCATACCTACATAAAAATTGAAACGGCAAGTATGAGAGAACCTCACGAATAAGATCTCAGGTGACTGACGGCACATGCCAAAATAAGTTTCATTAGGATGTAATAAAGGTTGCAATACACTTGTTCAGTCATTAAACTTATTTTTTTAATAAGTCAATAACAATAAGAGTTAAGATACTAGTTTCTTAGAGAAATTGATGATGTTGAACCTAAATAAGCTTCCTTTTAATTTAATGGAAATCAATAAAAACACGGTGTAAATCAAGAAACGGAATTGCTGTTGATCTGTTAATGTACTTACAAGATTCTCAATACTGTAAGGCAACGGATGGTTGATGATTTTCAAAGAGCTCCCTGGCAGAGCAGCACGCATCATAGCATCATTCACGTGTGCTAGCGAGATGGCCGGATCGTGGTACCCGTAGTTACTGAACCAGCATGTGATTGCACCCGGCTTGAATGTAGCGCCTATGACGTTTTCGTAGTGAACGCGTTCGGGCTCCGCTCTACTCTGAAAAATGGTAACACTTAAACTATTGTAATTTTATACTACCACAGTCGGACAAAAAGAGTAGAAATTATAAATGACAAAACTGACTGAAAAAATTTCGACGATAGATTTCGAGTCATTTTATTTTCGATTTCGCTCTAGGGTAAATCATTTGTAGTTTGTTTATTACCTCGAACCCCCGTATTGGTTAAATTTACTAAGTTATAGTAGCTAATTTATGTTTTCTCCCTCCCTATCCAAAATGTTGAATACAAACACAAATAAATAATTAGCTGATAGAGGTCAGCCTATCTCAGTCCACTGCTGGACGCAGGCCTCTCCTATTAACTAAGCGTATAGACGCATTAGAAGGTAAATGCCCATAATCGCCACGCTGGGCAAGCGGATTGGCGATCGCAGTAATGTGTCCACTATGATGACGCTGCTGCTTATCATCAATCTTTTATAAAATAATGGTCAGTGACACTTCAATCCCTTAGTCGACTCTTACGACACCCGCAGGAGGAGTTGGGGTGGTGACAAATGTATTCTTACTGCCGTCACCACACGGCCTATATAATATGTATAAAGGTAAAAAGACGTACCAGCTTCAAGTAGTGACTTGCCATATCATTCGTCCCGATGTCACGGTATGCCATACCAGGATACCGGGATTGTTTGAAATAGTCTTTATACGCTGTTAGATACTTGTAATCCATACTATCAGCTTGTATATTGGGATCGAACGATATTAGAGTCTCCGTATTCTTGAAACCACTTTCTAAACTAAGAGTTAAAGGAGGCAAGGATCGTATAAAGTTCCAAGACCTCGCTATAACCACTGACAGGCATATATTGATTATGGGTGATATAATTTGTATAAACATCGTTAATTTGTTCCTGGTTGAATTGTAGGCAAGCTTTAGAAACATGGCCTTTATGTGGTTTTTGAGTAATTTGATTCCTCTCTCTTTGTGTATTATTTCCGTTTCTACATCTGAAATAGAATTTAGATTTTAATGACCGATTCAGACATACATCACAAAAACTAAATACAATTTTCTACGTTGGAATATAATCTAAACTTGAGGGCTTCACTAATGCGGACCTCATATTGTTTATAACAAGTCATTATAATCAAGAATCAATTTGTCCTTATGGCACCCGTGAGAAGAATCTCGAATTATATTCGAATTATAATAGTGAGGAAGTATGGAAAGTAAGCTTTTCCCAACGTGATTCTGACAACTATAGTAGCCATACTCATTATGGGAATACAGTCTTTTCAAGATGAATATCATAACGTAAAGAATAACTTATAAATTTACAAAGCGTTACACTACGTAGAAAAACAACGAAATACCAAAGCCGAAATAAGAAAACTTGAATGAGAAGAAAATGGATAAAACTCTAAAATAACAAAAAACCAAAGCAGAAAACAAACGAAAACTACCACAGACAAGAAAACAAAAAAAAAACAAACAATAAGAGAATGGATAGATGCCCGAGGTTACTGTTGATATTGCAGACTTACGGTTCTGACATTCACATTCCACAGGAACTGCGTGATTATGATTGCTATGCAGCTGTATAGATGACGTTTGTTCAGCTTTTTCTGCTCCCACTCTGAATTTATCAAATAAATTAGTCGAATAGATACAATAATAAATATCGGACACTGGTTTTTTATAAAACTTACTTCATAAAAACTTCTTCGAGGCTCGTGACGGAGAGACCGTAGCTTGAAACGTGCAGTGTCGCTTTCTTTTCCTCAAACTTTTTGAGGATTGCAGGAAACTTGGTAACGTACTCATTTGGCAGGATATATGTTAATTCAGAACCTAAAAAAAATTACAACACGATTTAGTCTCGATTTAGGCTATTTGAAGGGTCCACGGAAAAAACATGTCCAATACTTAAAAAAATTAGGGCATATTCACACCTTATTCTGTTAAAAGTAAGGTGGTTTTTCCATCTGTAATTTGAATTGACTAGACATTATCTTTCCGTGGACCCTTCATTTACGAACATATAAATACACGTTTTTTATATTTGGGTGAAAGGCTCTCTATTTAAAACAATTCAAATCGAAAAGGAAATAATTAAATTACTACTATCTCTGTGTCCCTGTCACTGTAATGAAGACGTTGACTTTATTGAAAGACGATTATATGATACTAGCAATAAGATTTTTTTTATCCTTTTTCCTGGCGCCTTACTGTTTTGCCATTGGAAACCGTAGGGGGCACAATCCATACATATTTCTTTGTATTTTTTCCTACTAGCTACTATTGATCTTTTTGCTTGGACGATTTGAGTTAACATGTGAGTTGCCTCGTAAAATGAGAGATAATTCTTTGCTGGTGGTAGGACCTCGTACAGGGTCCGCCTAGATAGCTACCACCGTCTTACCCGTTAACCTTCCGCTAAATAGTTAGTATTAGTACTGTGTTCTGGTTTGGGGGTAAGATAGCCGGTGTAATTACTGGCATAGAGGCAATCCATCTAATTCCTCAGGATAGGCAGCGCATAGTCGATTTTTTGGTCACTTTGTCCATGGGCCTCAGTTCCCGCCTTCCATCAGGTGGGCTGAGAGCTCAGTTGTCTACCTTCGTCACATAAAATAATAATTACCAATATTAGAGTTTTCCTTTATATCTGGAATATATTCAGTGAAGAAGCTTGTCACTTCATCAACATTGCAGCCTTCGTCCTTCACTACGGTGAGCTTGTAGCCGATTCCGTAATGTTTCTTCAGAAAATATGATGTACCGTGACATTGTAGTTTACCGCCCGACATGATGGCGATGCGGTCTCCCAGGACATCCGCCTCGTCCATGTAATGTGTTGTAAGGATCATCGTACGACCTGAAGATATATTATTGGGTGATTGTATGTCCTCACGCATTATGTTGTATATTGTTAGTTGTAATCTAGTTAAGATATTAAAATATAATAACATATATGTTTAATTTAATAGTGTAGTGAATAATAATGTCCTTTAATAACTAAATAATAATGTCAATAATCCCTGTTGGTCGAGAAATAAATGAATTGAATTGAATTATGTGGAATATGAGAATGCGCCTATTTAGTTAACTTAGAGAGAAAGTATTTCCACTGGATGTGAGCGTTTTTTACTTGCAGTTAAATTAAAATTAATAACAAACTATCTACTTCAAACGTACGTACATACGTATCGTCGGCTGACAACCAAAACTCACTATAAAAACTGTCACTACTCTTCGCAACCTCTTATGTCAGTATTGAATCAGAACTTAGATACAATCTCTATTTCAAGTAGGTATTTGTTACTTAGTGAGTTTTGGTTGTCAACAGACGGTATGTAAAATACAATACGATGGAAATATAGAGAAGAATGCCCAGAAATATTTATGACCTCTGATTAATGAGTGCTGAAATTAGTTTGTTTGCAAAATCAATTAAAATAGGAAAGGCTACTTTATACTTTATAGAAGTTGAGGGATGTACATTGTAATTTACGTTGGACTTTACGAGTATATATATAAAATAAGTATTCACTTGCAGTGCATCTTTAGATATTAATCAATGTAATCTTACTGCGTAAATCTAACGGCTTTAGTTTTCAGTTGATTGTAATCCCCAAAATAATATAGTCATCAACATCATAGATCTGTAGCATATATTACGTTTTAAAAAAATACCTTTCTTTTCCTTAAGCAAGAGGTCCCATAATGCCCGCCTGGCTGCCGGGTCCAGACCCGAAGTGGGTTCGTCCAGTAGCACGACTCTCGACTTGCCACACATCGCCGTTCCGACCGACAGTCGACGTTTCTGCCCGCCTGATAGATTACTTGACAGCGTGTCTTTCTGTCGGAAATTAATTATTAAATAACTTTACATGACTGCCAATATTAATATTGAAAGGATATGTCTCTGGCTAAAAAACTATAAGCTTCCGCAACTATAAACAATTGGAAAGTCAAAGCTCCGCGCCTACATTTTTTTAATTTACCTACTGCATTTTTCACCTGACACGCGGTTAGCCAGAGTATAAAATAAACCTGAATGACAGGTTACACATGTCAAATTGACAGTCCGTTCGCTCTAACTTTAATTTAATTTAGCACAGCCTACACATTTGCCATGCCATGAAACATAACTGGATACGTTTTAAGTAAACATATTTCAATATGTTTCAAGGCAAATAGAGTTTGATAAAATCAAAAAGAACAAGAAAAACAAAAAATATCATAGGACTTTCTTGATCGAATTAATCCCATAAGCACCATTATAACTAATGTTGTGGGTACTAGGCTACGATTATATATGAAGGGTCCTCGGAAAAAAATGTCCAGTGCTTAAAAAAATCATCGCAAATTCACACCTTATTCTGTTAAAAGTAAGGTGGTTTTTTGCTTCTGTAATTTGAATTGACTAGACATGTCCTTTTCGTGGACCCTTCACATACTAGACAGCGTAGACACATCGATATATAAATATTTAAATAACCTTGACTTGTGATAAATATACAAAGAGATGCTCACACCGGGATTCGAACCGGGGACCTACGGCTTCACTACCAGGCAGGTTCACTACACTACCAATTGAGCTTACGAGACCGTTACGTGATCGGCATATGACATTTTGTATTAGCGTTAAATCTGCTATACTAACGGTCTGTTTTCAAACCTTTGATAAATATATCTGACAGATAAAAATCACTTCCCTAAGCATATAAAAAACGGACAGTTAACATTTATCTGCCAGATATCGTCGGCTGACAAGCAAAACTCACTATAAAAACTGTCAGTACTCTTAGCAACCTCTTATATCATTATTGGTTCAGAACTGAGATACGAGCTTTATTTCAAGTAGGTATTTGTTACTTAGTGAGTTTTGCTTGTCACCCGACGATATATTTTATTCGGGGATGGTGAATCAGGCCTTTAACGGCGTATACCTTGTCTTCCAGTTCCAACAGTTTAATAAAATGCTGCACTTCGCCATCCAACTGCTTGGCACTGACTCCTTTCAGACAAGAGTAGAATATGAGGTGCTCCTTGACCGTGAGGTCTGGGAAGAGCACATTGTGTTGCGGGCAAATTCCGAGCGACTTGCGGGCTTGCTCGGTTTCCGTCACTATGTTGTATCCACTTACTGTCGCTATGCCGGATGTTGGCGGTATCGTACCTGTAGAAAAAACGCTTAAATTCATCCCTGGCTTAGTTGAAAGTATGATTTATTGCAACGTGCAGGTCGTGCACTGTGCAGGATTTGACCCTAATTTAACTGCTATTGTTTTTTGTTTGGAGATCTATCAGTACAAAACACAAGGAACATTGTTAGGTTCGCAACTTGAGAAGGGCCGCTCCCGGTAATATATCAATGTAACCACTTTGCCAATATAGGGAAAGTTGCAATTTGGGAATATTACCCATAGAGTTTCGGGTAAGTTTGGAACGGCACTTGTGCAAGTATTTATGCTTATGATGGCTCGGTGTTTATCATTTGTCATTTTTAGGGTTCCGTAGCCAAAATGGCAATAACGGAACCCTTAGGCCTCGGTCGTTTTGACCAGCCGCCGCCCGCCGCGTGCGGCCGACGACAGACGCCGGCCGCCGCGGCCAGCGTGTGAACTGGGTATTTATGGTCGTTTTGAGATCGTAGCCGCGGCGGCCAATCGCGGCAGTTTCCGAGGGTTTTGTTTGTGAACGGACGTGTGTGATCGAAAAAACTATAGCATATCTACTGCTTAAGGAAGAAGAGGAGGACTATCTAATAGTATTAAGAAAGCAGAAGAAAAAGAAGAAGAACAACATATTTAAATGTAGAAAAACGGAGGGTGCCTACAATATTTTGAATCGTACTATATACTGTTTAACTAATTCAATCAAAAACTCGTCACTTTCCTTTGTAAATTTATCCATATTGTCCGAGCGTCCACACGCCGCAATGCTCCAAAATGACTAGAGACGCGGCGGCCAGCGGGCGGCAGTAGCGGGCGGCGCGGGGACGCCGCACGCGGCGGGCGAAAACGACCACTCCCGAACATTCCCGAATACACCATTCACACGCTGCGGCCGACTGGACGTCGTCGGCTGCGGCCGGCAGGTGAAAACGACCAAGGCCTTATAGATTCGTCATGTCCGTCTGTCCGTCTGTCCGTCTGTCCGTCTGTCACAGCCGATTTACTCGAAAACTATAAATGCTACAGTAACGAAATTTGGTAAGGATATGCGTTGTATAAACCGCTACAGGATTATGATACTAAATTGTAAAAAAAATCATTGGGGTGGGGGCCCTCCATACATGTAACTGAGGGAAAGAACATTTTTTTTTGTTGTATATAAGCGTGTGGGGTATTAATAGAAAGGTCTTTGAAAAGGACATGAAGGTTTATAAATCACATTTTTATTTAAGCAAATCGTTTTCGAGATATCAGCTCTCAAAGTCTGAAAAATGTGTCCCCCCCCTCTATTTTTTAAACTACGCGATATAAAATTCTAAAAAAAATATATGTTATGCCCATTAATAAACTCTATCAACGATTTTTGGTTTGATTAAATTACCTCTTATAGTTTTTGAGGTAGGTTGATTTAACTGTATTTTTTTATAATGAATTGATAATGGTACGGAACCCTTTGCGCGCGAGTCCGACTCGCACTTGGCCGGTTTTTTACCTTGTCGTCCTGACACGTATGCGATAGTGACACATAGCACCATAAACGGTAAACACCGAACCATCCTAGCTTACAGTTAAAAAAAACCTGTACCAGTGTAGTGCGAAATCCTTTTACTTCCGGATTCATATTGCTGTCACAATAAAATTAACTTCAGTATCCATTATAATGAAGCTAACTGAGACTGAGAGATTATTTTGGATGTTTCCGTGAAAATACGAAATAAAAATATTTTGCATTACTTACTTACATCTGTGGCCAGTATGGTAAATTTATTATAAATATATCTATTTCGCACGAGGTTACAATGTACATGTTAAGCTGTACAGAAAGCATATTTGAATAATATTGTGTCTTAACCTTAAGCATTTACCTGTCAACATTGATATCGTCGTTGTTTTCCCCGCACCATTGTGTCCCAATAAAACAGTGATTTCATTTTCATATATTCGCAAGTTTAGATTGTCAACGGCTTTTTTGCGTCCTCGGTATAATTTTGTTAAATTCTAATGAAAAAGAGAGATATACATATATATTATTGTAAATCAAGAATCGGAACTGGGTGCTTAGACAAGTTGCCAAACGCTAACGCTTAATCGTCAATCGTAAACGAAAGGCAGCTAACTGTCTTTGTCGCACTAATATGAAAGAACGAGAGAGGGAAAATTACGTTACGCTACTAAGCGTTAGCTATTGGCAACTTGGCTAAGCATCCTGTTATGACAAAAAACAAATTTCAAGATAGATTGACCAATGAGTTTTATAAACTATCGACAAACAACTGTTAACTATTGTCAAACCTTGTGAAGATTAATTTTCGTCATAAGCAAAAGATTTTCGCTCCATACAATGATTATAGGACTTTTAGCAAAATTGCTGTTGACTGTATGGCACATTTTAATATTTCTACTAGCATTAATTTGAAATTATTGTTATATTATTAATTTAGATCAAATTATACACGTTTTAACAGCAGGAAGTAAAAAATAATAAAATATAAAAAAATACCTTGATGTTGACCGTAGGAACAGCATTAGGTTCCTCGTCGTGAACAACTTTCAACAACGCGTTCTTATATTCGTCGTCAGATTGATTGCTAAAATCTTAAACGCAGAAAAAAGCAATCAGTAAGAACTCTGAATTTTGGAAACGTTAATATGTTTAATGTATTCGTGAACATACATCATGAACATTCGCTGTACAGACAGTCGCCATCAGATATATCCGAGCGGTCAGGGTACTCACAAACATCTTTTTTAGTACAGATGGTGCCTTTTTAGGCGCTAGTGCGAGAAGTGACTCATTTTACGTCAGGTTTGAAACTTCGGAGGGCCATCTGTACTAAAAAACGTCGTACGAGACACGTGCAAAAAGGAAATTCGTAACTCGTATCGATTTAAAACACTCCCTTCGGTCGTGTTTTACAACATCGCCACTCGTTTCGAATTTCATGTTTTTCGCACTTGTGTCGTAATGCACTATTTCTCAAACTTGCTACGGAATGTTGATGTTACTTACTTTAAATGAAACCCGGAAATACTATGTATCCGGTGTCATATGCTAAGATGATATGTAAAGAGATTTAATGTATTTATCTCACACCTAGGACTGCAAACAAACTGTCTTTTGTTTTGAAACGTCAAATTGTGACACTAGGTCTTGACATTCAGCCACAGAAAAAAAAATAACCTCAGAACTAATGTCTATACCACCGGGTAAAAGGATACCTCAAACAGATTTTAAAAAAAGTTAGGCGCGAATGTTTTTTTTAATGTTTTACGATACTGTACAATTGGTTTATTTACAAATTGAATAGTATGGTTCGCCGAAATCTGTTCGTTTTATTTCATGGCAAGTTTGAGATAAGCACTATACAAATCTCGGCAAGAAACAGGGTTACAGGCCGCGTATTCCTATCTGGCCTCAGTTCCTTCGGCCAGATATATCTACTTGGCCTGTAACCCTTCGTTTCCTGTCCTCTATAGTAAAGGTTGAACACGCCAAAATTGAGGCATGTAAAATCGTTTATATCTATGGGAAAATTGGAGGTATAGAAACTTTTAAAGCACCTTTTTGATCACAAGAACCTGCCCAAAAACATATTAAAAAATTGTTTTCGTATAATTATTCGTTGTCAAAATGTCGAGCAAACAACACAAAAAACGCGAACGTTCTTTGCACAAATACGTCAAAAATTCAACACTAAGATATAGAGATATCGCGAAAAGACTAAAATATCCCCAATCTGCGGTTTGTCGCGTATTAAAGAAGTTCCGTGAACACTTGACAATAGATAGAAAGCCAGGAAGTGGTCGAAGTGGAGGGTGCAGAGTCTGAAGAATAAAAAAAAGGAACGAGAGTATTGTTAGGATTTTCGCCTCAAATCCTAAGATGTCTTCTCGTGATGTGGCCAAGAAAGTGAAGATGTCTCAGTCCTATGTTCAAAAAATAAAACGTAGGGCTGGGCTAAGAAGTTTTAAAGCCCAGGCCGCACCAGATCGAAATGCGAAACAGAACTCATCCGCAAGGAAACGGTCACGAAAACTTTATGAGAAATTCATTATGAAATTTGCATGCGTTGTCATGGACGACGAAACATATGTAAAAGCTGATTTTAAACAAATACCTGGGCAAGAGTTTTATACCAGTCTAAGTCGAACAGATGCTCCTGAAGAATGTAAATTGAAAAAGTTTTCGAAATTCCCAAAAAATACCTTCTTTGGCAAGCAATATGCAGCTGTGGGAAAAGAAGTCGCTCGTTTATTACCACCGGGTCAATAAACGGCGAAATTTATCAAAAAGAGTGTTTACAGAAACGTTTGCTGCCTCTTATAAGAAAGCACGACTCACCGCCGCTGTTTTGGTCAGATTTGGCCAGTTGTCACTACACAAAACCAGTGATGGAATGGTACAGCACAAGGAGGATTGAGTGGTACCAAAATTATGCAACTCGCCAAATAGTCCAGAACTGCGGCCTGTTGAAGAGTACTGGAGTATAATGAAGGGAATTTTAAAAAAGAAAAGTGGAGAAGTAAAATCAATCCCCGAGCTATAAAAAATATGAACGTGGGCGTCAAAACGGTGTCCTAACGAGATGGTGCAAAGTCCTATGAGACGTATACGCAAGAAAGTTAGAAGTATGGCTTACGGTGTAGACAATGACTAAAATAGAAAATGTTATTTTAAACTACGTTAAATTTGTCATTGAACATGTGAAACATAATGTAGCCTTTCACTCTCAAATTTATTTTTTATGACTATTTGTGTGCCTCAATTTTGGCGTGTTCAAGCTTTAATGTACTATTCTATTGTCATGGTCATGGTATTAGAGTGCATATACCGATATTTTAGTGCGCCTTGGCCGTTCCGAATTATCTGAAGGTGCTATCTTTACAAGAGACATCACGTTTTACGACGGACGATTTTTATATTACAACACACATAAATTGCAGGAATTTTCAGTCAACTGTATTGCCTAAGTACAATAGATCGAAGAAAGTAAGTGAACCACATATAAAATTAGTAAACCCATTGACCATTTGACAGCTATGTTAAAGCATTCAGTTTCGAACCTTACGTTTTTGTAAATTGATTTGGTTTTGTTTTTTATATGTCAGCAAATATGTTGCCAATACCCATTAAAGGGTTAATTTGGAAGGATAAAATAATTGGGGTTGACCTGTGATTCCGAATAGAGTGATACAAAATCAGTTTTACGCGAAATCAGAAAGAACAATTCAAATATTAACTCCCCTTATTCATAAACGACTAGCCCGATAAGTATAGATTCTCCCTTAAGATGATTACGGTCTTATCAATATGCCTACAAGACCAAAATTTAGGAGACGTTTATGAATAAAGGGGTAAGTCTTTATTAAATGGTGAAACTCCCGTATATTTTGCTAGATCTTACCTGCAACTTTAATTTTGTGCGGCATCCAAAAGTTTTTCGTACATGGGAAATACCAGGGCAGAGGCACTCCGTATCTCCCCGGTCTAATTTTCTCCACATACATCGCTATGAGCATGTACAATATTGTGTCGAGTATCAGCATTATGACTACATGTCCGGGCATGAAATCGTCGTGGTAAGATATGGGAGAGAAGAACTCGCCCCACTGTAATCCTATAAAACAAACAAACCAAGTTAAGACTCCTACGTTGTTTTAACCAACAGAGTACAGTAGTCGTATGTTATGTATGTACCATAAACTGTCGCGAATTTAACACGTTCGACGCCGGTGACACAGCGTGTGTGACCAACAAAATCTGATTCCTATGCCAGTGACACACATACGTGATCAGAGTAACCTTATTCTTATGCCACTAGCATAAATCAAGTTCTTCCTCCTATGCCAGTGCCATAGAAATACGAACATGTTTTGACTCAAGTGCTGTGTCACTGGCATAAGAGTACAATCTGTTCAGGCACACATGCGTGTCAATGGCATAGGTGTTCTATCAGATAATTTCGATCGGCATAGTATTAGCACTTAGTGAAACAGTACTGGAGGCGAACGTGTTAATTTCTATCCGGCTCGCTAGTATGCGCGGGATGGATAGATGAATAAGTCCGCGTTAACATTACGGCTGTAGTAGCCGTACCATGAGTTTTCAAATAACGGTTAAGTTAGGTTCTATCGCGTTTACACATATGTATTGCAGCGAGAGTGATGGCCTGCTTACGTATCAAGTAAAACATGTTACATGTAAACCAATAGTATAGCTACAGACAGACGCGCTTACGAACTTATTGATATTTTTGAATACTTGCTATGCATCATATTTTCCAATTAGTTTTCGTTACGTAATATAAATTCGTAAGTATTAAAATTCGATTGTACAACGCTGTCATTCACAAAATCATTAATACACCATTTCATCTAATGGATTGATTTGTATAAATATTAGACACGGTTGGCATTGAATGTCATTTCATTATACCAACACTCAGCTTAACACCTAAGTCGTAATCACACGTAAAAGGTTAAGTGTGGAAATGCAGAAATTAACAATGTATCCAAGAACGCCACAGTTACGTCATCGACACTTAAACGTTGGTCGGTTTCATTGCATTAAAATTGCCTAAATATGCTTCTTTACAAAGTTTTCTATGGGTCTTTGAACTAACTAATGCTAGTAAAATGCGTTGGATGACTTCTTATAAACAGCTACTATTGTAACGTGGGACAGAATGACAAAATAAACAGTTTACACACAACTTAAGTTTAGTGAGTACTTAAGTGTGTAAATAGAAACGTTGTTGCCTGTGGAAATAGCTACAAAGTACGCAGGTTTTTACGGGCCAAACGATACAAGACCTTCGAGCATACGTAATAAGACTACAACGCACGTTTTTTGCTGGGCTCATTTTTACTTAATGTATGTGGGGGTTTCAGTGACAACGCGAGACGGGACATATTTTCGTGGTTAGATTACTTATTATTTTTTACATTGAAAATTTAAAGGATTTATGGTGGTTGGCCTTTCTGAATAAGTTTCAGAGTTCGTATGTATATCGCGAGCGACGTCCACAGAAGTCTACTTCAATGAATTTTATGTAATTTTGAGACAACGTGCAGCACCTTTAAATGAGTAAGGCTATAAGGAACAATTACAAGTACATAAATACTTATACATTTTAATTGGTAATCAATCTAGTTGTAGTTGCACAGAATTAACGTTCCTTACCTATATAACCCTAGCCAGAGCATCAAGCGAAAGTTATTTTATCAAAATGTTTTTCAAAGTAGGAACTCGTTCGATGGAAAGCTAATAATCACCAAATAAAAAAAATAACCGACTTCAACCGATTTCTCCAAGATATCATCAGACCCCCACTTAAAAAATAAGATAAATATAGTAAAAATCGACAATAATCATAATTAATCTGGCATCTTTAGATTTTATTAAAACTGTGGTTCACGGCGTGTCATGTGTCTAGTACACACTGTATACTCGCGTAATACATATTTTCTGTTTTGACCTGAGGTTGACTGATAGAGAATGCTCTGTGGTATTAATTACGCCTTTTGTACGATAAGATTTTCTTTTGTGCAATGAAGATTAACACGTTCGACGCCGGTGACACAGCGTCTGTGACCAACAAAATCAGATTCCATACGTGAGTTTCATTCCAGAGTAACCTTATTCTTATGCCACTAGCATAAATCAAGTTCTTCCTCCTATCCAGTGCCGTAGAAATACGAACGTTTTTGACACAAATGCTGTGTCGCTGGCATAGGAGTACAATCTGTTCGGTCACACATGCGTGTCAATGGCATAGGAGTTCTATCAGATAATTTTGATCGGCATAGTATTAGCACTTAGTGAAACAGTACTGGAGGCGAATGTGTTAAATAAATAATAGGAACTTCGGTAATCATTTCTACTTATTTGTCTACGCCATGCAATGCGTCATATACTCATCCTCGTAATATCCATTCTTGACTTAACGCAAAGGTCAATTAAACACCTATTGGATCAAAATTAATTAGAAGTTATTTTGATTACACTCAGTTTAGTAACTTGTGGATATTTTACTATTCCATTATGATGTAGGTAAAGCCAAATTAAATTATTGAGAGCAAGTAAATTGTTGGGTATATAATACTGGTCAAAAATATATTTGAACTGATGACAAAACAAAGACTTGTTTTAATTATGGAAGTCATTTGCTAAGGCCTAAGTTAAATTGGCTATCTTTTTTGAAATGTCACGCATGAAATGTGTGCATTAAACGCTATGTCAAATTATCTCAAAGCAAGAAGATACCATTGCTCACATTACATGATAATTGTAATAAAAATGAGCAAGTTTATTCAGTAGATTATAAACTTGTGTAATCCTTGTCCAGCAATTTACTTAGTTGCTTAGTAACAAGGTAACAACAAAACGTGGAGCAAGGTCACGTGGTATTTAGTACATTAAGCCGAAGATTCTACTGATTTCTCGCTCATGTGATGCGTGCAATGAACCCAATAATTAGGTTCAATTTATTGCGTTGTGTCGCAACTATAAGACATCGGTTACACGGTAATTCTGGCGTCAATTCAGTCCATCGGCCCTATGGTTTTTTGATTGGTGCCAGGCGAATTTGAACTCTTGTGTCTTTGGACTAATGTGAGACTGACTGTCTAACCGCTGCCTAAAGTGGCGTGCATCGCCCGTTGCTTTGACCACTGAATAGGAGGATGAGAGCCTACTTCTAACAAAGGAAACAATTTCCTCTTTCACTCTAATAGCAGTGTCAGTAGAGTGACATTGCTCGAAATAGTTGCTCGAAATTAATTCATCCGTTTTGTAGTTTCGCTATCTGTAGTTATTTAAGTTTGCTTTTCCTATGACTAAAATGGCCCAATACTAAACTCAATGACTCTAGATCGACTAGAATGGTTCATTCTATTAGCTTAGGATTAATAAACAGACAAAATGATTATTATTAATACCTAATCTACCTGTACCTAAGATCTGAAATCAAATCCGAAATCAAAATTGTAAACAAACATTATGTCATTTTTAAAGTTCCAGAGGTATAGAAGGAATCTACCAGGGGCCCCCTGACCTCTTAAATGCGATTCAGTTTAGGTTCGGATTGTCAATTTTTGACAGTTATTCTATGGAACTCAGTTTAGGTCCTAAACTAAATCGCATTAGTAGATCATGGCAGCCCCCCTGATCTATTTAATTTGAATTCTACTTTATTCATCATTTTTTTAGTTAATTCTAAAAACTAAATACAAATCAAATAATTAAATATACAGTATTAAATTACTCGCGAACAGAGCGACCGATTTTGTTATTAGATATAGAGTTGGATGGTCCTATATTTCGCTGCATGCAGCGCCTCAAGCGGTTTCGGTCCAACGGTCGGACATAATTATCGTCAAACGGTCTAAGGTATAGAAGATTTTTGTCGAATTCACCTATTGTTTTAAAAACTTCGTGAATTCAGTTCCCTTAACATATTATTTATAGGTATGTATATGATTCAAAAGCAATTTGCTTTTAAAATTAATAAAATACTTTGAATTTACTCGTATGATATTTTATATTTTTGTTTAGGGACTTTTTATAAATATTTTGAATGATTTTGGTGTCCTCGTTGGTGACCTCTCGAGAGAATATTTTTTTGTAGTGGTATCCTAAATTAAGGTACATTTTTGATCTCCAATTCGATTTCAGATTTTATACCTACACAGTCAGAAGTTACGTAGGTGTAATTAAACAGTGACACAACAGATTAGAGCTGCCAACTCATCGTCATTGAACGGTTATATTGTTACTAGCATATTACCAGAGCAATAAATATGTGATTCTCGATTTCGCAGCATACCTTTAATAAAATCTCCTGTAAAATATCTACACCACAATCCATAATCTTAATTTTCAATTGTAAAAGAGAATAATATATTTTTGAAGACATCAGACACCACATAAGGAAACGTTTATAAAAATCGCGAGATCACCAATATCATCAGTATCATCACGTACAGATAATTATTTCGTAAATAAGGCTAGGACCAAGTTGACCATTGAGTAGGTAGTATTTTACAGTAGTAATATTTCAGATTTACCTCTCAATTTGTACGAGTACCTAAAGTTTACTGTGAGGTCTGTGAAGCTCGCATTCTCATACAAAATTAATATGGGGGTACAAAAATCAAGATAATACAATATGGAAGGAAGAATAAAGGGAGTAGTTCTTACTCCGTCTAGTCATTGCAATACTCCGAAGAGTCCGTCGCAGACATTATAAGGGGTGACTGACGACTGAATTGAGGGCTAGACATACAGCATAGAAAATATTGAACCAACGAAGACACATTTAGTTGTATGTTATACTTATACTTCAATGGCCATAAATAAACTTTATTCCAATTAGATAAGGTATAATAAATCATCACTGTATTGGATCGTCTACCCATCGCGTGTTGTATAAAAACATAATGACTGTGAGAAACACCAAATGTCTATGCGACATCTTAAGTAGGTCTACTTCAAAATGGAGTTGTTGTATTGCTAGCTGTGAGTTCAATTTTTAAAGTCAAGCACATAAGAGTACGTCTCTCCTACTAGTGTAATTTCTAATTTTAAGTTTTGCGGATTTACCTTTATTGCGCTCGGGGCTAGTTAAAAAACGGTCAAGTTCAATAAACTTGACGATTGTCCTATTTATACCTCAAAGTGCCATTTACAAGGTCAACTTGGACTGGCATATGGAACTGGTATTTTTAAGCTTATTTAGAATATGATCGTAGAATACCGTTTGAGAAATGAAATCTAGGCGTTCAAAGTCTCGGGCAAAGGCTAGCATCAACTTAAGAAAATAATACATTACCTCTTGACGTGCCTTCACAAGTAACGAGCATCTGAAAGGCGAACCCCATCGCTGCATTCGACACTAAGCTCAGCATCATCTTTTTAAACCAATGGACGTCTTCGTAGATGATTTGCGTGAGCATATAAATCGAGTAAGTGGTAAACCAAGCGAGTCCCATGAATGACGCTGCGGTATTCGCTGCAATAAAACGGTGACTTATAATGATCGCTGATGAGCAGGTAGTACAAGGTTCATCGATTTAGTCATTATTCAGTAAACAGCTGTTGAGAATTGAGTTATTTCTAAGATATAGTACCTAAATAAAATCACGTCTAATAATTATTAATTTATTATGCATACATGCGTCTCTGGGGCAAAGCGGTCAAAATCGTTTATATATTTTGAGAACCGACCGTGATATAATCATGCAAAGACGGTGAGAACTAGAATTAGACCAATCTATCAAATTAATCTGTGAATCGACTTATTTAGAGCAACTTATTCTAAATTCAAACCAGATGCATAAACAAGATGAAAGTAAAATGTTGAGGATAATTCTGATCTGACCTTGGAATGCTTCATTTGATCGTTGCTTGGAAACGATATATATCTACATTGACATTAAACGCAAACGATACAAAGACATGCTGAATCCCCAGTTAGG
>JALPQI010009284.1:0-40135 GCA_025490895.1 Thaumatotibia leucotreta
CCACTCAGCATAATGTCGTGTGAAATAGTCAAATGTCACGACACTGGTGGTAACCGAGTGAGAAAAAAAAAAGAAATACTGGACTATGGAGACTTGGAGATGTACTAAATACAAATTTTACAGGGTTAGGTTATTGTTAGGGTTGTAGACTAGTAGTACCTACCTACGCCGAAACAGCTCTAAACCTTTCAAAACTGTATTAAATTACAAACAAATACACTTTATTAAAAATTCGTTACCAAATTAGGCGTTCCGTCTGTTTCATTGTTTGCACAGCTGATTTAGCCCTTCTTCGCTATTACAGTCTTTATTACACAGCAATAGGGCTCAATTTAAGATCTGAATTGATGATCCAATTGTGTTAAAATGCCTGTGCCGAGATCGGATATGATTCAAGAATGTTCAAGTTTAAAACATGTTTTAGACACTCGCTACTGTTTTATGTGTTCTTGTATTTTTAAATGAGAGTAGAATTCACATTTAGTCAGACATCTTATTGAACTATCTGTGTGAATGTGAAATATTTCGACACACATCTTTGGTTGTAGAAGTTGTGGAAAAAAACTATTACCTTTTTATAAAGGATTTTTTTTATATTTCAGAGTAACAAAAAAGTACAAATTCAATTTAAATAGTGCCAGCAAAATAAATAACGGAATTTAATTAAGTAAACTAAACGTAGGACTTATTTTTGTTCAATTGAAGGCCTATCCTCCGTATGTGCTTTATAAAGGACATAATAACCAATTAACAACCTTGGAAATCTTGGCATCTCTTTGTGTATTTATATCTAAAATATTTGCATAGTAACTTTAGATGTATTTAGAGTAATATTTGGTAAACGTACCTACGCAGTGGGAAAGTGTTCTGAATCTATATTATATTTCGGACTAAAATGTATAGGATTGCGTACTCTTATCCATTGCGTACGTTTACCCCAAGTGACTCTTTTAAGTATTACGCTACGCCACAACTACATAGTATAAAACATGACCCTTCCATCTGTCGCTATGTATGTTTGTATGACTGTATGTTAATATCTTCAAAAGTACGCAACGGATTTTAATGTGGTTCTTAAAAGATAGTGATTCAATGGTTTTAGTATCAGTTACCATTGCGAAGCCGGGGCGGATCGCTAGTATGATATAGTTATACATCTTGGCTTTATCCTCACAAGTATCACAACACAAACCTTAATTTTATTTACCTTAATACGACTAGGCCGATTTTGAAAGAATACTCCCATAATGATACATATAATTAAACGGTTAAATTCACTTGTATATAGTCATGTTAATTCACGCCCGACATGTTTAGGAGAGCCTACGTCTCCATTATCAAGCACTGAGCTCGTGTTCACGCCTCGCAACTCGCAACCGCGCGTACTGAAAATTCAATTGCTCCCAAAATATTTATTTTCATGTATTTATTTAACAATGATCGGTAAAGCGCATGTCAACCTTCTGAAAATTCAGGTATCCATAAACTCCAGTGGCTGCTTACCATTAGGCAGCCAGTTTTCCATCCAATATCAAATTAATTTTTTTCCGCAAAATGTTACCGCGCGCGGTTCTGAAAAAATCCGCATTGGTGACCCTAGGTATTGCCTTAAAACATACTTATAAATACATTCGTGCTACCTTACTTTGCACTATTAGACGTAGCTCGATAACAAACGATGAGGTTACTTCAAGGGCATAATTATGTATACACGTTTGTGCGTTATGTCAATGGCGTAAGGTGACAAATTGTGTATGTATGTTATGTACATGAATGTGAAGTAATCTTTGAAACTGTAATGCCCTGAGTATACCGCGGTAGTAAAACTTTACCGTGTGCGGGAAACATTCTATGCATCCCGTTTGTTGGTAGGTACATATATTGAATTGATTTCTTCTATGTTGTCAGACAAAAGTTACATATTAAAGGTATGTTAAGACTATTTCAGATGTGAGTATATTGTAATGCAATGTACTTAAAGAGAGTATTTATACTATAATACAACATCGATTTTTTTAGATAGTCAACAAAATGGGCTCAAAATTTTGTCTCTAAAAATGTGCTTGTACGGTCGGCTCTAATAATATGTATACGATTTTGAACCTTATGACTTGGACATACGTTCCGAAATGTATACATATTATTAGACGTGACTGTACATTTATGCGTCGATAGGTTTATTATAATTACAATATGTTCCAATCGTTTTTATCGAAATCCGTTTTCCGATGGGTTGTGTTGTGCCTTACTTTACTAAACTGCCAATAACCCGTAACTCCGTAACATTGCAATGTGGGAACTTGGGAAGTTTTAATAAACTTGGTCACAAATATCCTATTCATAAAAAATTTTCAGTTTTTTTTCCAGTGGGCAATGTTCCTAGGGCCAATATAATATGATTTCATAAGTGGTACATGGTACACAGTTCACTGCAAATAGGTATTCAGACTTCACAGACATGTCGTGACTCTAAAACAATAAAACTATAGTTCGACCTAGTTATTGGAACCAATAGCTTAGGATTACTATGAGTTGCTTGTGACGAAGTGTCTACGAAATGATCGTCAGCCAAAAATACACTAGAAATATTTATCTTTCCGACGTTTGGGGCGTGAGTGACATTGTGTATGTGTACACAACATTTTTACTCATTTTAAAATTAAAATATGAGTAAAAATGTTGAAAGTGTTAAAGTTTAAATAAATTAATTGTAATCCGAAAGGTTTAGTTTTTTTCAGCAAATAACGAAATTTCGTTAAGTACCGTCAACTGCTGCAACTTTGCACGGAAATTCATGTTTTTTTCAAGTAACTCTTAAAGTATGTGTTATCTGTAGTCTTTCTTACATTGCTAAGCTAATCTAGTTCAAAATACATGAGTATCAGGGTTCAAAGTATGCCAAATACTAATAGTTTAGCTTCTAGAAGTCAAAGTTGTAGCCAAAAGCTGCAACTTTGCCTAGTGGATTATCTGTGGTAATATATGGAGAATTTAAAAATGGAAACCCTTTTTAATTTTATAGCAGTCATATCTAAGCCAAGGTGCCAGTAGAATACACTAAATACTACGCAAGTCTTTTTTTTACGACATAGGCATAGTTGTGACGTGTTCTACAGCATTTCCATACATTGCCCCAAGCGTAGCTAGGGTTGCGCCAAACAAAATAGACACCAATAATTTTACTACTTAAAAAAATTGCATTTCTTTTATTAATTTGCTAAATTTCAGTATTGTAAGGGTTGAAATAACAAATAGTTAATAGTAGCTAAAGACTTAATTAATAAAACTATTTTTTTTTTCATTTTTTTTTTATAAAATAAATATAGTGTCAACCCTAGACCAGGCAATTTTGGGACATGTACATTCTAAGAAACCTTTCCCAACATTGCCCGTCGTCATTCTGGCCTTAAAAGAGTTTATTTACATGAAAAACTTCATAAAACATCGCAAAGAGCATATTTACTTACCATATGAGTACTCCACAAGTGGCTATAACAGATATTTTCGCACTTATAATAAAAGTTTTGAACACATCGAAAAAACACTTGGTTGCTTTCTAAGCGTTAACACCGACTGAGTTTAAAAGTAGGTGTGCTGCCAGGAAAAAATATGTTGAAATGGGTTGCCAGATAAATTCTACAAATTTTACTATTTATAGAAGAAAAGAATATGTAATAGTTTGGTAGAAAAGTGGGTTTTTGTAAAATGGGCAAAATTGTAGCAGGTTGGCAAAGTTGCAGCATTATTCATTTTATGACTATTAAGATAATTGATGGTCTCTTTTATTGTACAATAAAATATCGTAATTAACTGTTACGCGCCCAAGGACCTTTAAAAGGCCTTCAAATGGAAAGTCTACTTATTTCTTATAATATAAGCTTAATTTATATTCTATAAATTAAAACAGAACAAATAAACAACAGTTAATTCGAAGTTTTGCTTTTTATCGTGTAACACTCAGAGTGACTTATAAATTCTGTTAAAAATAAAGTTCTCTGGCTATACTAAATTTTAAAATCTGTTCATTACGTTTTGTGCAGCAAGTAAAAATAAATTAATAGTAAAATAAGTATGTGGGTCTAAAACTCCTTCAAAACTTGAAAACAGGTCAGTTATGCAACTTATTACTATTCCTAGTTAGACAATGGGTCCAATTGGTATGGTAATACCACAAATGAAGTGTGACGACTCCTCATGGGGCATTTGCGTTACAAAGGACGAGTAATGTTCAGCGTTTAGTTTGTCTTTGGGTTGGCTGCAGCTATAGGTGTTTTAAAAGGCTGTTAAATTGGTTTAAAGGGCCCTGAGACATGTGATACGAAGTGACTTACAAAATTGTTAGGTCATATCATAGTAAACTTTACCTTTGAAATCGAATATATTTTCGGCATTACTTATGAAGTTGACATTTTTGGTCATAGACTAGTTGGGCCCAATTTTGTTATGTAAAGAGGAACTTAGGTTTTTTTTCAGTAGTGCACCGTGTAACAAAGGTTTTTTCAAACTTATAATTGTTCTTTTTTTCTTTATTAAAAAGCTTTGAAAACAACTTTACCCATATGCTGCCGATTCATATGTTTCGAATAGAAATATACCTACCTTGTTTTAAATATGAAATATAGATACCTATACAAAACACGCCTTAGAAGTGTCTTATATTACTGGCTAAATTTGTTTTATTTTGACATCAAAAAATTATACACAAAATTGATTATATGAAAAGTAGACTTTTGAAAAAATCTCCACATAATCCAAATCGCCAATTTGAACCTAATAGATAGGTCTTACTTATTTTTTAAAATTATTTCTGTAAAGAACATGTTCTTCGTTGATATGACACAATTCACCACCAATTCACACAATAGGTACATTAGGTACATACCTACGTAAGATCACAGATCATCCTTGACTAAATCGATGTACGTAAACTTCAGATTCGGTACCATTTTTAGAACACTAAGGCAGGAAGGGTATGTCGGTAGTACCACAGAATATATAAAGTACAGAAGCTTCACTGCTTTGATGTTCACAAATGCCGGCTTTTTATGTACCTACACAATTATTATTACCAAACAAAACGACGCGCGAGGCGACGCGAGCAGCTAAAATGGGCCGTATTGCGTGACGGAAAGGTCGCTTATAAGCCGCACGCCGTCGAAAACAGGGTTGTCAATTATTGAAAACTAATAAAATAACGAACGGAAAATGAGGCGTCTGACAAATACATTACTGCAATGATATCTACGGCGTTAATAGCATTCGTCTTGATTCAACAATTTAGTTCATGCGTGATTATAGAATTTACCTACGCATTTCATACACGTGATTCAAAAATATTTGTCTCAACTCGGTCGGCACCTTCTTTGTGCTTCGGCCGCGCGTGCCCGGGCGGCATTGTTTGAGGTGTGAGTGAGATAGCAACACGACTTCGCTAACTTTAGGTGAATATCCATCCTGATAATAACACGAACATTCTAAAAATATCTGTAGACAGTATGTGAGGTGTGCAGAAATTAATATATCTGCTTAATGGGCATTTTCGCGAGAAGAGATCCAAAAACTTATTTTTCTGAAACAGGTAAATTTTATGTTTTTCCTGCTCAGAATCACGAGCTCTTTCGATCCTACTAGAAGAAAAAAAGTGTCCCAACTTTTTGTTTCTATTACGTAACCGTTTTTCAAACACTTTGTACAGCGGTTACAAAGTGGAGAGCATGTAAAATGTATGAAAAATGTGGGACCATTTTTTTCTTGGATTTTTTTTCTCCTAGATTGAAAGAACTCGTTATTCTGAGTAGGAAAAACATTAAATTTACCTACCTTAAAAAAAAAATTTTTTTGGATCTCTTCTCGCGAAAATGCCCTAATGCATTTAAAAATAAAGAATTACGTTAAGTACCTACGCATTCATTACAAAAGCAGCATAAATAAGTAATGGTTTAATCACAATCGTAAGGCAGACGTATCACGGCATTTTCTCTTATATGTACCAGTGTACCTATTTGATATTATGGGAATAAAGTCAGACAACCAAATAATATGTTAGGACAAAAGGCGCGAAATTCAATAAAAGTATGAGAGAACGAAGTTTTTTACATTATTTAAATGTGCCGCTTTTTTACTGACAAATTTGTCCGAAAATAAACCGTTTTGTCTGTAATTGACTTGAGTTTCTGAGAATTTAATTTACTACGAATGTAGGTAATAATAAGTGTATTATTATGTTCCTTACTTTTTAGTATCTCTCTGACGCATCGGCTGTGCGAAAAACGCGTCATGATAATTAACATTATTATTATTATTGCAACATGCTGCTATGCAGTATATTTTCGGCATTTTCATTTAAGATGCACATGTATAAAATAATCCTAATATTTGCAAGCGATATATTTCGCGATACGTGACGAGCCAGCGTTGTAAATTTATTAAATTTAAACGTGCGTTCCGAGACAGCGCGCGCCAACCATTGAATAGACCACGGAGACGGGGCGCTCTGCATGTACTTGTAGCCGCGCGACGGAATCGCGGAGTGACACCCCCTTGGTAGTACTCGAAAATATGTATGTGTATGTATGTAATCGGACATCAGTAAATACTTTAATCACAAATCTCTACCTAACGGTAAAGTTTTGCATTAGAAACTATGCTGCCTAGTAAACCCAGTTTATCATCTCATTTCATTATGGACCGGAGTTAAATAGGCCAACTGATCGTAAGTTAATTGTGCCTACAAGCAAACTATCATGATCTCGCAATAACTTTTTTTTATTTTTAGGATCTAATTATGGAAAGTCATTTAAAAAGCACCTTTTTGTCATTTCGTTACCTAATGTCCTTTACACAGTACAAATTATTTGAATATTGGTTTCCAAATTGCAAACTAACCTTCGTATTGGCAAGTTCTAGCTTTGACTTTACAAATCCTAACAAACTTGGCTCATAAGGTTAAACACGTTACACGAAACAATCAGTAGTAAGTACTTAAAATTTATTTGCAATTGTTTTACGAACAAGAATCACACATAGGATTCTAAACTTTATACAGAACACAATAAGATTCAGGGATAATATTAATTTACAACTATGTTTCGGCATTTTAATTATCAAAAGGTCTTAAGAATCAGTTAAATTTTGTATTTAATAAGTCTTGATATTTTTATAATAAAGTTGATAATTCATGATTTTCTAAGGTATTGGTCAAAATGTGTATGTGAGGTGATAAACTGGGATTACGGTTATAGTCCCGTAAACATTATTATTGATTACTTCGCCAACAGTACTTTACGTACGACAGGGCCATTTTAAAGTTGTCGATCCCCACACGTTTTACAAAGTTTAAAAACGCTAACACTTCTCTAAAAAAAGTTTCAAATATATACGTAGGCAGATTTTTATTCACCGGTCAAAACCTTTAGGGGGTCAAATGAGTTAATTCTACCTAGCAATGCAGTTTCATAAATTGCGAGACCTCTGCAGAGAATCTTCTCAACAATTAAAATTTTACAAGCGATCTAATCATGCCAAAACCTTTGTGTATCCATGTCTTTTAATGTATATTTTATGCCTTAATTATTCAATTGTGAAATACAATATTCTTCATAACACTTTTTTATAAGTTCTCATGGAAACATTTTCAATGAGAACTTACTCTTAAATTCTCATGAAATTCTCGGAAATTTCCGAGGATATTCCTGCATTGTTGAGAATGTTCTGCAAAATCTGCAACTTGTACATTGCTAGTCATTTCTGAGGTCATATTGATAAACTTTAACTATGGGACCGACATCCGATTCGAGAGAAAAAATCTGATGTTTCATACAAACTCTGAAATTCTAGTAGACGGAAATGTATGATTTTTTTTCTAATATGACCTCAGATTTAATTTAACCCTCTACAATTTGTCCAGTGAATAAAAAAATACCCTGTATTTAAGAATATTTAAATTAAATGACGGTGATTTTTAATTTTTTTTTTTAGTACAAATGGTGCCTTATTTAGGCGCTAGTGCGAGAAGTGGCTCATTTTACGTCAGGTCCAAAACTTCCAAGGACCATCTGTACTAAAAAAACGTCGTACGAGACACGTGCAATCGTCGTTCGCACGTGCGTTCATGTTTTTCGCACTTGTGTCGTAATGTACTATTTGGTTTCAAAAGTTTTTAAGTTAATCCATTTAAATCGGGTTTCAAAGATTAAAATTTAATAGACAACTTGTCAAAAGTTCAACGGTAGCGGTACCTTTTCGTGTCCAATTAGCACCCGGTACAACCCATACACAGACACAAGCGTGCTGCACCAATTTACACAGTTCCGGGTTTGGTGACGGTCAACACGAGACCTCTTCTCACGGGAAACTGTTATTTAAAAGTTATTTAAAGGTGCGTTCAAACTAAAAGAGCATTCGCTGTTCTAACCTCCCACTCCACGAAATTCGATCAGTAAACAAAACGTGATTGGTTGATGGCAAGAAGGTACATACTACTGTAACGCAGGGACTGGAACCGGTATTAAAAAAAACCTTGAAAAAGCTCAATATTTAGAAATGATTTGGGTGAATATCTGAGCGTTGCGTTGCAACCGTCTAATTTTGGTAGCATCATTTTTGCTGAAGTTTCTATTCGTTACAATGTGCAACTTTGTCATTTGAAAAAGGCACGGTACCTTATACAAAAGACGAAGTATAACATTGAGAAGACGTGTAGAACTATTATGCTAAATACTGTACTGCCCAATATTTTGTGTAAACTACAACATCGTCTTTTTAAATTATTCCATTAACTTTATATACCGAAGAACGAAAAAATAACCTTTCTTTTGTATGGACAAAATACCGGTATCCGGTCCCTGAGCGGATGGACAATGTCCAATATCCATTTCAAGATCTAGAAACGTGTCAAAAGTCAAGTCAAACTATTCTTTATTCAAGTAAGCTTATTAAAGTAAGATTATTAATTCCTTCACTGTTTGTGACAGGCATGGTGGGTTTGGACACCCTCGAGCTCCGTCGGAAGATTGCGACACTTTATCACTACTGCTTGCTCATACGGCACAGGGTGGACAATCCGGATGTTCTGTGCAAAATTAAGCTGTTTGTGCCTGACAACTACACTATCGCAGTAGGCCGTAAGGGTAGACGTGCGAGGAATCTTTTTTCCGTCACGTGCGGTGGAACCCGCACCATGCAAACTTGCAATGCACCAACTACCAGAGCCATTACCCTGTTAAATAAATTTCTCTCGCATATCCAGGACGCTGACCTATTTGCGGATGGACTGATGTCGTTGAGATCTAAAATTGTTATATTTGTTAATCAGTTCTTCGACTCATTGTGAATACATATTATATAGTAATTCTTAAGATTTTCTGACAACTTATGGTGACATTTATTCTTACATATTTTTGTTTTTGTTTTTATGATTATTGTTTATATTGCAGTTGACGTTGTATACATATATATATTTTTATTAATCTAACTGTTGACATACAAATTAAAATATTATGTATTAGTAATGTAATATCTTGCGGGCATTTTGGATCAAACTGTAAGTCCGCAAGAGTTTGTGATAAATAAAATAAAATAAAATAAATAAAATAAAATAATTAATAGGCATTTTTGAATCGTCTGACACTATAAAGAGAGAAAAAAAATCTACAGTAAGAAGCTCAGGTGGACTTGTTTTTTCTAAACAGTATAATAATACATCTTATTAGAATAACATGATCTAAAGAATTTATTACCTTAAAAAAAATCACGTTCACAGACATTTTTATAAAAAACCTAACTTAAAAAGAGAAATAAATAAAGGATAATAATAATAAACAAAAATAATTCTTATTGTACAAGTTCACAATATTATTATTTATTATGCATCTATATCTATACTACTAGAGATGTAAAGACAACGTCCAATATCCATTTCATGATCCAGAAACGTGAAGAAAGAAGACAGCATATTCTGTTAATGAAGAGAGCTATCCGTCGACAGTATTGCCACTAAACACTGTCATGGAGTTGCTCTCTTTATGAACGGATGCTTGTTCAGCGAGAGAAGAGAAGAGAAGAGAAGAGGAGAAAGAAGATAGAACTGTGCGCCGAGAGTAATATCGCTTTTACACAGTAAAGTTTGTGTTGATTTTAAGGATGTACACGTACAGCAATCCTCTGAAACTATGTCAAAGAGATGTTCAATCAAATTGTATAAAATCTCTTACTAGTTGTCAATGTGACCTGATTCTAGAGTGACTGGGGGTATACGGGTATTAATTTAAATGTACCCCCATGTAATAAATACATTGTACATAGTAGCGCCCATCAGGCATCAACATTTTTATTTAAGGTTTTTAAAAAATAAACTTATCATCCTGAATGAAATAATTTGAATATACTGTAAAATTGGAGTACATCTATGTACAATCAGTTTTAAATAGTATTATAGTCTTGGGAACTACGAAAGTAAATCAGGTTTGTGATATTCTGATGACAGCCTCCGTAACTTAGTTGGTAGTGTAGTGACCCTGCCTACGAAGCTGGAGATTCCGGGTTCTCATCCCGGCGACGGCATCATTTGTGTATTTATTTATATATATATCGATATGTATTGTATTGTTACTGAGGGTTATACCTAAGGATAAAGCGATTTTGTTTCCTTCTTTGCTGCTGTGCAAGCCTGAAGCTTGATGTTTGAGTAGCCTCCCAAAGTCCTTTTCGAAGGACAAAATAAAAATGTATTTGAACTACAGCTAAATGGTTTACGGCTACAAAGCTTTATTGTCAATAAAAAATCCGACAAGCCCATCTCAAGAAAAAAATAATTTGTTCACTGAGAAACTAATTCATGAAAGTCAAAATGTAATAAAACAATAAAATTGACTGAAAAATTAGAGGTTCTTTTGTAAATGTAGGTACTTGAGTGTAAATGCGTACGAGCTTTTTAATATTTAGGGATACCCAATTTGCATGAAATGGTAATCAGCTTATTCAGCTTTGTAACGACAATTAAACACTTTTCAATAAAAATTCTGTTTTGGTGTTAATTTTATAAATCATAAGCGGTATTATGATATAAAAACGCCGATCAAGCTTAAATTCCTAAAGATACCGTACTTAATTGTAATTACAAATCTGAAATCAGACTGCAATTAAGGTTTTTTAATGTCACATGTTTTGGGTATCCCTAATGAAAAATGCCCCTACATAATATACATAAGTAATAAAGCCTGGCAAATCATTTACTGTCAATAAAAAAGCCGACAAACTAAATAAGTGTGTTTTTTTTTTTTTCGGGTAGGTGTGGAAAAGTGTAAACATCAGCTGTGCATAAAATTAAATCTATTTTATTAATTTAAATTAAGTAAATTACCATATTTATAGTTTCTCTTATGCCTATTTAAGTAATTCCACCTACCAGCAGTTTGTCATAAATTCCTTCCATTATTAATAAAGTAAAATAAATATATTAACTTCACAACACTCACATAACCTCAACACTAATGGATTCCATCAAGCAATCCATGGCAGAGATGGCTAAGTCCTTCAACACTCGTATGGCAGATTTCCAGAGTGAAATTGAGAAGGCCGCTCCAAATAATCCATCAATCTCCTCAGTGTTAGCGGATTTCAATTCCTTTAAAGTGTTCATGAAGTCGGCGTTGGAAGCTATGCAGAAACAAATCCAGTTCTTGTCTGCGCAGTTGGATCAGCAGGAGATGCGCTCTAGGCGGAAGATGCTCTTGTTGCACGGGGTACCAGAATCCGAACAGGAGTCACCGGCAAGTGTTGTTGACTGTTTGAATGGGCACCTTGAGTCTAAAATAGATCTGGCTGCCATAAAGCGCTGTCATCGAGTTGGCCGGCCACAAAAGAATAAAATTAGATGTATTCTGGTCAAGTTTTGTGATATGGCAGTACGTAACTCAGTTTGGTTTGGCAAGAAATGCTTCAAAGGGTCCGGAATCACAGTGTCAGAGTTTTTGACTAAGCCGCGTCATGAGGTTTTCTTGGCTGCTCGCGAGCGTCTGGGCATCCGGAGGTGCTGGACCCGCGATGGGAACATCTATGCTCTGGATGCGGCTGACAAGCGTCTGTGTGTGACCACCATGGCTGAAGTTGAGCGGCTCCCTGCGGCCGGCCCGGATCGAGCACAAGCTGTATCGTCGGCAGGTGCGAGTGCCGCCCAGTCACAAAACAAGAGGGCCAGGAAGCCGATTGTGAAGTTTTAACTCGAAGTTTTCCTTCTTGCAGTAGTTTAATTAAGTGGGAACTTTATCTGTTTCCTTAGTTGCTTGCCATCTTGATTTGGCAGCATAACACTTTCTGTAGCGTTCCATTACTACCCACTTATCACTTGTGCAATTTGTCACTTATTTTTTTTTGCTTTTCGTGGGTTGTTGTTTAATTTTTTTTTTCTTTAAAGTAATGATAAAATTATTCTTTTTGAGGTTGACAACTTTACTTCAGAGAAATATTATTGTATTACGACAGTGACATTGACAGTTGTCTATTTCGTTTTGCGTTTCGTTTTACGGTACTCGCATTACTCTTCTTTTTAATTTTTATTTTTTAATTCTTTTATATAGTCAACTTGGTATAACTATATAAATTAAATATGTTTTTTGTAAACTGCTGGTGGATAGTCGATTTGGCATAGTTTATATTTGGCATCGGCCGATCGACTATAAATATATTATTCATATATTTATACAGATATTTAAGTGTTATTATTATTATTATTATTTTTTTTTTTTAGGTTAACGTGCTTATTATATTTTATACTTTTTATATATATTTTATTTTATGACATTAGATAGTACAAATGACAGTAATATATCTACCGATCACTTTACTTCTTTTTCTTCAGATAACGACGATGATAGTTTCCACAGTCTTCCTCTCCCACTTCATGACGTTATTGTTAATGAAATTGCCGACGTTTCTAAAAATTTTAACATTATACATATTAACGCGCAGAGCATTCCCGCCCACTACAATGATTTTCTTACATCCTTTGACATTTCCGGAATTCATGCTATTCTTGTTTCAGAATCCTGGTTTAAGCCATGTTTGCCTTCAACTTCTTATTCTTTGCCTGGTTTTCACTTGTTGCGTAATGATCGTATAGGTAGAGTGGGTGGAGGTGTAGCCATCTATCTTCGTTCACATATTCCTCATTCTATAATTTGTGCCTCAGTTTCCAACTCCAACACCGCCGAGTACCTTTTTCTTGAGTTAAACATTTCTTGCACTAAGATTCTCCTCGGAGTGTTTTACTCTCCTTCTCTCCTTATTGATTACTTCGCTTCCTTCGAAAAGGTACTCGAGGATCTTTTACCTTCTTATAATCACCATATCATCATGGGAGATTTTAATACGTGTCTTTTGAAAAATGATTCCCGTTCTAGGTCCCTTCAATCCCTCGTTGACGCTTGTAATCTCATAATTTTACCTTCTGGTCCTACTCATAATTTTCCTAACTGTACGCCGTCCCTCCTTGACCTTACCCTTGTCTCCTCTCCTTCGCTAGTTGGCAAATATAGCCAGCACTCTGCTGATGCTTTTTCCTATCATGACCTGCTCTTTTTGTCTTACAAGATTCGTCCTCCCAAAGCCAAACCCAAAATTCTTTTGCAACGTAATTTTAAGAGGCTGAATTTAGACAACCTTCGTGAGGATGCTAGTAGGGTTGACTGGAGTGTGATTGCTGATGCCGAAACCCTTGACGACAAGGTGGCTTTGTTTAATTCATTGTTGACTCAACTTTACGACATTCATGCTCCGGTTCGCCCTATCAAAATTAAACATCTTCCCGCTCCTTGGTTGACTGAAGAGATTAGGGCATTGATTGTCAAAAAAAATCAGGCTAAAAGTAAATTTAAGTTCAATGCCTCCGACAAAAACAAAGCAAAATATTACGCCTTGAGAAATCGCTGTAGCACTGTGTGCCGTGATGCCCAGCGGCGTCACATTTATAAATCAGTGGTGGATGGTGATCCAGCAAAGATTTGGAAATGTCTCAAGTCTTATGGAGTTGGCAAGACGACTCATTCCTCTTTACCTGTTGACCTAAATCTTGACAACCTTAATAATCACTTTTCCTCTTCCACTGTTTTTTCTGGTCCACTCAAGTCTAATACTCTAAATTGTCTTTCTTTATCTCCAATTCCCGACTTCTCCCCATTTTTCATCATGCAATTTTCTGACAGTGATGTTGAGAAATGCCTTAAATCTGTTACCTCTAACGCTGTTGGTGTTGATTGTGTTGGTCGTGATATGGTTATCCCTCTCCTTGATCTAGTTGTCCCCATTATTACCGGTATCTTCAACAGTTCTGTTTCTTCATGTAGTTTCCCGAATGCCTGGAAGGATGCTGACATCGTCCCTATCCCCAAAAAGTGCAATCCGACTTCTTTCGCCGACTTTAGGCCTATTTCTATTTTGCCATTCCTTTCTAAAGTTCTGGAGCGCCTAGTACACCAGCAACTTACTTCATTCCTAAATAGAAACTCCCTCCTTAATCCTCTCCAGTCAGGTTTCCGTTCTGGTCATAGCACGGTTACCGCACTGGTCAAAATCACTGACGATATACGTTTGGCAATGGATCACCGGAAGTTAACGGTATTGACGTTGCTTGATTTCAGTAACGCTTTCAATACCGTTGACTTTGACGTATTGTTAGGTATTTTACGTTCTCTCAATGTGTCTCCTGCAGCTATTGAGTGGTTTTGCAGTTATCTAGCGGGTCGTCGGCAACGTATTAAAGTTGATAATTCTCGTTCTTCTTGGTGCAGCACGCTAGCTGGCGTCCCGCAGGGTGGCGTGCTGTCCCCCCTTCTATTTTCCTTATTTATCAACTCAATCACCTCCAATATTCAATCATTTTATCATATTTACGCCGATGACCTGCAAATTTACTCCCATGGCCTGCTGGATGACTTACCTTCCCTTATTCGTGCCACAAACGCTGATTTGGAGCGTATTTCTACATGGAGCTCTTGCTATGGGTTGAAGGTTAATCCATCTAAAACCCAAGTTATTATTATTGGTAACCCGAGAACCATAGCAAGAGTGGATTTTGACCATTTGCCTGGTGTTTTATTTGATGGAATCCTGATTCCTTTTTCCAATCAGGTTAAGAATTTGGGTGTGATTTTAGATCGCACCTTTTCATGGATTCCTCAAATAAGTGAAGTGAGCAGAAGAATTTTTGCTACCATTGGTTCCCTTCGACGGCTCCGTAACTTCCTGCCTCTTGCCACCAAAATAGCGCTTGCTCAATCTCTCCTTCTGCCCATTTTTGACTATGCCGATATTAGTTATCTGGACTTGACTGAAGAGCAACTAAATAAGCTCGAGCGGCTTCAAAATGTTTGCATCAGATTCATTTTCGGATTACGGAAATTCGATCATGTTTCGAGCTTTCGTGCAAAATTAAAGTGGTTGTCCATCCGTTTCCGCCGTGATTCTCATATACTTTCTTTCCTGTACACCATCCTGTTTCACCCTCATACCCCTGGTTATCTAAAGTCCAGGTTTAAATTTGTTTCTTCCCTTAGATGTTCTCAAAATTTCCTCCTAGTTCCTCCTCCCTCGTCTTCTAAAATCTATAATAATTCTTTCTGTTTTCGTGCAGTTCGGTTGTGGAATGCTCTGCCCGTTGATATTCGACGTGCTAAATCTCTCCCCATCTTTAAAACACTTATAAAAAAACATTACATTTCTTTGTCATAAGTTTGTAGTTTCGTTTGTACTCCTTGTAGTCGCACCATTCTCTGTCATGTATTATATATTTATATATATATTATTTGTATGTAGTAATTTATTTATTTTCTTTTATTTATGTAGTTTATGTGTTATATTTTACTTTTATTCGCACCACCCGATACCATCAATATTTTTCGCCTTATCGCTATCTAAAGGTTGTCTGGAAGAGATCGCTGTTTAGCGATAAGTCCGCCTGTTGTTACCTACTTCCTTATTTTTTGTTACTATATTCCTTATTTTTTGTGTGTTTGTAGAGTGCAATAAAGTATTTTATTATTATTATTATTATTATTATTAAGTGGAGGTGCTAGGGGCAAATTTGCGACGCCTCTGGTGTTGCGGGTGTCCATGGGCGACGTTAATCGCTTTCCATCAGGCGATTCGTCTGTTCGTTTGCCACCTATAGCATAAAAAAAAAAAAATGTCGGTCACCCATGGAAAATTTTAAATTTACGTCGGTATTTTACTTGCAATTTGGTTTGCCAGAGTATACTTTATAATTGTAATTTATTCAGGATGAAATGAAGATACCTGGTGCGAAGATATTTCAAAGGTGTGTTAAGCTACATTATTCTAATTATGATGCAGTTTAACACACTTTATTTCTACTGAGTACGAAGATGTTGAAGACAACAAAAATACTATATAAATAATCATTTAAACGGATCGGAAATAAGGGAGGCAACGGGGGACCCGCGAGCAGGCAGTTTTCACGCAGAGGCTCGCATTTGCGAATATTGCGATACAGCAGTGTTATTCACTAAGGAAACCGCCTTGCTGTCAGCGCTGTGTCAGCGCTGCGGCAGCGTCGAGCCTAAAAATAGTATTCACTAATGTACTTTAAACGACACTAGTGCTCGGCGACGAATGCGGCGTGAGCTGGAACTACACTGCGTCGAGAGATTGACGTTTAATGTAGGTACGAACTTTGTATTCTCTAACGAAAAACAGCGACGAACTCGCCCACAACCTCGCTCACAGCCTCGATTCCTAATGTCAAATAAAACGGCTAGGATTTTAGACAAGGCTGTCTCGACGTCGAGCTCGTTGATGAACGCAGCGTCGAATGTGTGAATAAGAGAATAGCATAGCAGCGCGGGAATGCTGCCTGTGTCATGGGCACCTTGCCACCGGGGCCGGGGGAAGGTTTGGAGGTGGACGTGTAGGTCTTATAATCTTATAGGTTGCTTTTAAGGTTTTTATTTTATAGTTAGTTTTAATTGTTTTCTAAGTTAATTACATCTTTGTTCATGTAAACTCTCTAAATAAAAATAAATAAAAAAGAAATCATTTAAACCCTTAACTCGACAACGGCCAAAATACTGGACATGGTATTTGACCTAATTTTCGTATTTTTTCCGAACCAGAATTATTGATATTATTGAGTGCAAAGGTGGCTTGAATACACGACCATCCCTTACTTTTGTCGAATTAAGGGTTAAATGGATTCTGCAATTCGTGCTTGTTCTTTTTTTGGTTTTATCTTGTTTGATCCAATTGTGGTTAAGGATTCGTTCAAAAATGATGTGATCACATTTTGGCAAATTTTGATTACTTAATTTGATTTTGGAAGTACGCATGAAATTAGGTACCATAGTTAAAGATACATTTAGACCAAACGAGCATTCGCTCATTCTATCCCCCACTCTACGAAATCAACGAATTTCGACGAATCACGCTTTGTGTAACGAACGAATTTCGTTTGGTCTAAATGCACCTTTAACAAGAAATATTTCCAAATAGGTATACAAAATATATCATCAAAATGATTCAAGATCTACCTGTTAAAGTAAGTATTTGATTAATTTCATAACCACGTGTAAATGTAAGATTATTTAAATAGCATTTATCTGTCACCGTAAGATAATGTCACCCAGTATCTTTACTGCCGTAGTGTTGACAGTTGCTATCTGTATTTCAAACAAGATATGACTAGGAATTTTAGTCGAAGAGTAAAAAACGGTACTTAGGTACGTAATTAGCTGTAAGTGAGCTAGGTACCTAAATTATTTCAAGCCATATTTTAGTCTTCTGAATCTCAAATACGTATCAAATCAATGTTAGGAAAATAAAACAATTTTGTAAAGATAAATGACAATAATATTAGGTAAACGTTTTTTATACTTAGGTAAAAAATATTGCAAATAATTTCATAAAAAAACAATTAGGTAAGGGGCAAAGATGAGATACCTATTTACTCTTCACTTGAAGATATTCAAGGTTGTACAAGTCAACTAACTACTCCTTGGCAGTTCAAAGTTAAAGCCTGGCCTGCTACTGCGAACATCGCATCATCATCATTGGCCACAACATCTAAGTAGATGATCGTTGCAGCACATGTAGGTGGGAGTTGCTGCATTCGGCGTTGGTGACTAAACAACCCAATAGCAGCGCGGCATTTCTTGCCGCAGTAAATGCACACAAATCGTGATTTTAGCGGAGGTGGTAAAGCACGACGAAACTTTTTCTGCTTTGATTCTTCCAACCAGTCATCATCGTGCTTAGAAAGTCCAGTTTGGATGTCATGACACCATTCGGGTCTTAAATCGGCGCGCTTCTCCCAGTTTGTGGTACATATTCCAAAACTCTTCATATCACATTTACAGCAGTCCTTAAACCTAAGAACTGGCCTCCCAATAGGCCTTTTGGCGTCAGCAATTTGCCCCAACATGACCTGGCGTGGCAGTCTTTCAGGGTTCATCCGGTGAACATGACCTAGCCAGCGCAGTCTACGCTGCTTCAACATGGCGGTTATGGTACAACACCTCGTACTCGAAAGAACCCTCTCGTTGCTCATCTTGTCTTCCCAGGTCACTCCAAGAATAGTCCTCAGGCACTATATGGAATGCATTAAGCTTGCGTTCCTGTTTAGTGTAAGCAGTCCAAGTTTCCGATGCGTACAACAATATACTTAGGACGCAGCTTTGGTATACTAGGACTTTAGTGCGGATGGTAAGTTTGTTGTTCCGCCAAATGCGTGCAAAAAGCCTTCCGAAGGTAGTAGATGCATTGCCAATTCGAGTATCTATTTCTTTATCGGTGGCCAATGAGGAAGTAGTAGTGGAGCCAAGATAGCGAAAGTGATTTACAACACTCAGCACAGTACCGTCGAGCATCACAGTAGGGGGCCGGCTTACATTTTGCACCATAACCACAGTTTTCTTAGTATTGACGCTCATAGAAAACATTTGACACGAAGCTCCAAATCTCGACACCAATTCCTGAAGTTCGGTCTCGGAGTTAGCAACCAGTGCAGCATCATCCGCATACAGAAGCTCACGCGTGATTAAATCTAAACGCTTGCGTTTCGATTTTAAAAGACTGATGTTAAAATAATCTTCCATCCTTTCTAGTATGTAAATGTACTCCGACGTCGCAGTTCTTATAGGCAGACATAAGCAGTGCCGAAAAGTATATCCCGAATAGGGTAGGAGCTAGGACACATCCTTGTCGAACGCCACGATTAACGCCAAACGGTGCAGATCTCATACCATCGAACATAACAGACCCGTTCATACCATCGTGAAAAGAGCGAATAATATCCAGAAGTTTCGGGGGACAGCCAATTTTACGAGAGGCCTACGTCCAGCATTGGACTATCATAGGCTGATGATGATGATGATGATGATGATGATGATGATGATGATGTAATTAAAATACGAGTGATAATCGTGCAGATTAAAAATATTTTTTTTTTTTTTCAGCTTGTAGGACGTAGGTGTATTTACTCGTCCTAGATTTAATGTTTCTAGTTTTACGGTTAAATTCCCTTGACGTTAAAATTAGGCGACGCCGTGATTCAGTTATCTCTTATCACAGGATCTTCTATCTGATAACGTTGTTTGAGTTGAGCAAGATGAGTTTGATCAAGCATTATCATACTTGAATATTGAGACCAAGTATGTAATATTTTTATTACATTGTGTGAATTGTTACTGGGTAATACGAACTCGTTTATATTCTGTTTGGTTAGGTATTAAAAAAAAGGTAAACAATCTAATATATTTTTATTGAAAAATGCTTTTAAAAATCCTAACTAGGTAGGTACTTAATAAATGAAAACGATGTATCACTGTATTTCCTTGTTATATTATGTATTGTTGCTAAAACTTATTTTCTACACGTCGTTTTCAATAAAAAGATACTGCAAGATTGTTTACCTTTTTTTAAATACCTAACCAAACAGAGTATAGGTAGATAAATTACCGAGAACTTGGAAAGAATATACAGGGTGGAACGGAACGACGATTCCCGCTACCGACTGAGTCTACCAACCATTACGATTAACTTTCAGTATGGGACCAACAACGAAAAATCTTTAAAAAATTTAACCCTTCATACAAAGTGAGTGATTAGTTAGAGTTCAAGATATGCTAGTATTTTATACTTAAAACAGCACCTAGGCATACCTAAGGCCAGTGTCAGGGGAAGGGGTGGGGCAAGTGCCCCCATTGCCTCCCTGGATCCGCCTAGTAAGGTTCGAAAGAGCAGTACCTACACCTATAATCAATAATATAATTAAACGGTAAACTTATGTGTAGGTATATAATTACGCGTGAGTTTATCCTTTTCGAAGCCACGACAAATATAAAAGCTGTCACTGAGACGGAGACGCCACGTCAACAAAATGTCAAAACGAATATGAACTTTACGCATATGCGTGTAGGTTTATATTGCTCTGTGGATCTTGACTTATATATCGGTCTTTGCCGTTCAACCTGCGGTGCCAATATATCAGTCGTTGGCGTCCAATAGGTTAACCATTTTAATTATATTTATAGCTATTATGTCTCACGAAAGTTTAAATTCAGAAATAAGTCTATTGTAGATACATTTATTTAAATTTATGCATTACACGAACAGTAAATACACTAAAATTAACCTATAAATATGGCTATTCAATTTAATATGTCATAATTTAGCTTCTCAAATTGAAACAATAAACCTAGATACGTAAATTTAATAGTTGGTAGGTACTTCGTTGCTCTGCTGTAAGGCAGTGTCACTGCGAGCTACTAAAACTATCGGCTATAAACACGAACAAAATATACGCACTCCTGTGTAAATAAAAGGGACACGACACGGCGATACTCGCCCAGCTATCAGCTATCACCGCCGGGTGAGTATCGCGGTGTCTCTTTTTTTTTTACACGGAAGTGCGTATCTTTTGTTTATAGCTCATAGTCCATAGCTTAGTAGCTCGGGTGAGACTAGTGCCTAAAGTAAAGCCCAATCACTTGTCTTTTTGGGCTCGTTTAAAAATCATGTGATCAAAGGACTATGGGCAAAGTTGTATGGAAAGTGAACTAAAAACAAACCGAGCTGAAAGTTGTGTCATCAAGTACCTAGATTTATACATTCATTCTATGGGTGCTTTGTTTAATTCTATTGCAAAACTGATTTGTATTTTAGTCAGGGTAAATACTATGATGAATGATGTCTGGAGGACGGTGATTTAGTATGAGAGTACCCTCAGAACGCCTTTACTTATATAAAATTATCCAATGGAATTCAACTTTGGATTCCACAGAGAACTGGTCTGTGTTGGACCTAGCAATGTACAAGTTGCGGAACATTCTTTAAATTGCGGGAACATACTCGAAAAATTCCGAGAAATTTCATGAGAATTTAATAGTAAGTTCTCATTGAGAATGTTTCCATGAGAACTTGTGAACATGAAAAATTTTTATGTCTCAAATAATTAAACAAGGCAATAAATATAACTTATAAGGGCTTGTCTATTAATCACGTCATACAGTGTAGGGGGAGGGGGGGGTCAAGTAAAAATCACCAATTATCACCATAGGGGAGGGGGGGTCATCGGACAAATAACGTGTAATTTTTTGTTACTCTCGAATCTGCGAACAGCATTATAGCCAGTAAAAAAATTATGAAACACTTGTTAAATAGATACTAAGTTTCACAACTTTGCGAAGATTTACTTCGTAGTTGGCAAAAAAGTACGTAAAGTGTTATTAAAAGGACTACTTATGTTGGCAAAAAAATATACGTTATATTGGCTAGGGGTGTTCAGAAAATATCACCAAATATCACCATGGGGGATAGGGGGGTCTAAAATAGGCCAAAATTGTATGACGTGATTAATGGACAAGCCCTAAGGTATGTATCTAGGTATGGTCTTAGCTTGATTAGATTATTTGTTTAATTTAGATTCCCGAGAACATTATGGCAACTTATGAAACTTCTCGGTACAATGCTAGTTGGACTCATAGAATGAAATGAAGTATATACATATATAAGCAGTCCTTTTTAATGACACTACTCAAGCTCTGTCAGATTTTGGTCCATTTTGACGCATACCTAGTCCTTTGGCCGATTTTTGACCTCCCCCTCCCTGGGTCATTTGGTGATCGTAAGTTCGTAACATTCGTAATCAGCAATGCATCTTAACAGGATTCGAGGGTTTTTCTCTTTCACTCCAACGTAGGCGTCATTTGAGTGAAACAGGCAAATCCTCGAAATTTGCGGATTTCGAAGTTCGCGGTAGGACTGATGATGATGTCCTCCCAGACGTATCCGTCGACGGCGCGGCGACACCCGGACAATTAAAGAGAAATCTATTTCGGATCGGTTTCTTTGCGTGCATGGGCTCGAAGGTGACTCGCAAAACCAAGTTTTATCTTGAAAGTCCGGATTAATTTGGGACCTTGAGACAATACCACAAGACTGGAAGGATGCGTCCATTACAAAACTATATAAAGGCAAGGGAAGTCTGTCAGACTGTGGCTCGTTTAGAGGTATAGCCCTACTCTCAGTAGCTGGCAAAATTCTAGCCCATATTATTAATAAGCGCCTTAATACACTAGCCGAGACTTTCCTTCCCGAATCTCAATGTGGGTTTCGTCCAAATAGAGGCACTGTAGACGCCATCTTTGTTGTGAAACAAATGCAAGAGAAAAGTCTAGAACAGCACCGTGACCTCTATTTGTGTTTTGTGGACCTAGAAAAGGCATTCGACCGTGTCCCCAGGTCAGCCCTGTGGGCCGTACTGGTGAAGTGTGGCTGCCCTGTGAAGTTTGTCAACTTGGTTCGCCAGTTTCACGAAGGCATGCGTGCCCGCGTTCGTCACGGAAGCGCTTTCACGGAACAGTTCCCTGTCATTAGTGGCGTTAAACAGGGCTGTGTAATGGCTCCGACCCTATTCGCTATTTACTTCTCCGTAGTAATGAATGATGCACTTACGAAATGTAACAGTAAGATCATGGTTAACTCTCGAGCGGACAAGAGTATATTTGACCTTGCGCGACTTAGAGCTAGGCGGAAACTACAGTCAGTCAGAGATCCTCTATGCGGACGATGTCTGTCTCATGGCCGATAGCTTAGAGATTTTGCAGAACTACTTAGACTATTTAGACGACTCTTGTCGCAAATTTGGGCTAGTAAGTAATCAGCGCGTCGAAAACCCAGATTCTCAAGCGGTAGGACTATTAATGAAGTGACACGCCGGTGTCATCGCCACTATACAGTGTGTTACCATGACCCAGGCTTTTACGAAAATGGGTAATAATACGCATTACTGGCAATCGTTTTCAAGTATTAAGAGTTGACAAATATTTAAATTAACTGTACAATTATTTTTACATACGGTCCGAAACGTACCTATACATATTATTAGACGTGACTGTACCAAGATTCCGTTCAGTAAGTTTGTTTTGAATTGACAGTCGTAACGGCCTGGCCACGACATTGATCTAAGGCGACCAGCGGCGAGCGAATCCATGAGTGGGAGTGGGATGCCGATAGGGGTATGAGAGGGAGCACCATACGTTTTCCGCTTAGCCGGTCGCCTTAGACCGATGTCGTGACCGCGGCGTAAGGCTTAGTACCTCGAACTTCAAAATTTTTAAATTTGTTAAATAAGGCGTCAAGAGAGAGTGATAAGAGAGAAATCCTCGAAATTTACAAATTTTGATGTTCGCGGTAGACTCGGTAGAGTCGCTAAGGTTTGGTCAGATGACATTTCTGACTTCTGTTTGCGACCGTATTGCATCGAGGTAATTGTTCAATCGTTTCAATTCATTTCAGTAATCTAGCCAGCAACGTATCTGAAGCAGGTGAAAATTTGTAAATTTGTCTCTTTTACTGCAAATAAGGAGTCAAGAGAGAGTGATAGAGAGAAATCCTCGAAATTTACAAATTTTGATGTTCGCGGTAGAGTCGCTAAGGTTTGGTAGATGACATTTCTGATTTCTGTTTGCGACCGTATTGCATCGAGGTAATTGTTCAATCGTTTCAATTCGTTTCAGTAATCTAGCCAGCAACGTATCTGAAACAAGTGAACATTTGTAAATTGCCTAAGGATCTGTCACACGCGCGATTTGCAAGCGACTTGAAAGCTAATACAAGAACGCAGCGAGATCGTCGCGAGCTCGTTACCAATACGCCGCGAGTGCGTCGCGATTTCGTCGCTAACAGAATTGTTTCCCCGTCCGAATTTATTAAATATACAAGTGACTGTCCAAGCCGCAGATGGGTGAATATCTGAGCGTTTCAACCGCCTAATTTTGGTGGCATCATTTTTGCCTAAGTTTCCATTCGTTAGAATGTGCTACTTTGGCATTTGAAGGAGGCACGGTACCTTATACAAATGACGAAGTATACATTGAGACGTTTAGAAACTTCGGCAAAAATGATGCCACCAAAATTAGGCAGGTGAAACGCTCAGATATTCACCCAGATCACTCTTATCGATTTTCTAAAGAGTACGCAGCGTATTCGTTACGCGCTCGCGGCGAATTTTATTACAGGCTCGCGACGAACTCACTGCGCTTTCAATACGCTTGCTCGCATATGTGATAAGACCCTAAAGATCATCTCAATGATTGCACTAGGTACTTTACTCATAATATTAATCGATTATCAGATAACTAACAATTTCCCGTTCGATAAGATACATTAATGACGAATAATCAGTACAGCGCGGACAATGAAGTGAAATAGAAATGGCTTCTTTGTTCCTGTTTGGTGCATTGTTTGTCTGTTTTAGTGTAGTGGATAGCCAGATTTTGTGTGAAGATGGATTTTGCAGGGTAAGTCTTGTTGGTGCGAATCCAAGGAGGGGGCAATGGGGTACTTGCCCCCCGATACTGGACCTAGGTATGCCTAGCAATGAGCAAGTGGCATAACATTCTTTAAATTGCAGGAACATACTCGAAAGTTTCCGAGTTTCATCATGAGAATTGAATAGTGAGATGCCATTGGAAATATTTCATGAGAACTTACAAAAATATGTTAGAAATAATTATTTGATATTGCAGAATATTCTCAAAAATGCAGGAATATCCTCGGAAATTTCCGAGAATTTTCATGAGAATTTAAGAGTATCTAAGTTCTAATTGAGAATGTTTCCATGAGAACTTTAATTTTTTTTTATAAATAATATGTATTTCACAATTGAATAAACAAGGCATAAAATATACCTTAAAAGGCTGTACACACAAAGGTTTTGGCACTTTTGGCACAATTAGATTGCTTGTAAAATTTTAATTGTTGAGAACATTCTCTGTAGAAGTTTCGTAACTCATTCAACAAATAATTGAAAAAGTCGCCAAAACAAATGCACACTTACAGACATACGGTTTCGACGTAGGCTGCACGACAACATCTCCACACTGCGGCATCAACAACGCGACACACTCCGGTGTGTCTCTCCCGTCGCCCACCACGTGCAATTGCTGTGATTACTGTCTACCCTTCATTCGTAAGTGCATACTGGAAGGCTACCACTATCTACTCATGCGATTCAGTTTACACTATTCGTCAGTTGAAATTAAAACAAAAGTAAACAAACTTGCTTTGGTTTTGTCTCCTACTTGAAACCTTAAACCTGAAGTTCATATTCATATTTTGTTAAAATTATTGATATTTATTAGTAGATATTAAATTAACGTAAAAATATATCTGCGAACTTGTTTTACGATATGTGTCAAAGAAAGTCAGCCATATTTGTTTGCCTTTTTTTTAAGGTTCCGTAGCCAAAATGGCAAAAACGGAACCCTTATAGTTTCGCCATGTCCGTCTGTCCGCAGCATAGCTCAATGGCCGTTAGTACTAGAAATCTGCAATTTGGTACAGGTATAGATACATATTAATCATGCCAACAAAGTGGTAGTAAAATCATACAACTATGTATAGTCCACTATACTACAACTATGGTCCACAAGTTCAACTCGTAATTAAGCATCAATGGAAATATTTTATTTTGGTTATATCTAAGTTTTTAATTATTGATGAGAATAACACTTTGTGTAAGAACTGCGTCAATAATATAATAATTACACTAAATCGAAGATATTTGACTTAGTTTTGGACCATAGTTGGGAGCTTTTGGACTACTGGTTACTTTCCAACTGGTTATGTAGGACTCCCAGGCCTAATGAGGCTCTGGTCTACCCACTAAAACCCCACGCTTTAAGGCGATGTCACGGGTACTCCTGACCTGAGCACACTTCCGCGACGGTACTAGGCTGGGTCCGGAATATTCTTACATGAATAAATTAATTTTCTTAAGCACAGGAGAAAATTTTGTAAAATATGACAATAACGAAGAATTTAATGGTTCTAGTGGAAGGCGAGCACTGCAGCAGGGGTGGACCAGGAACCGGTACCACAGTGGGGCGGTGCGGCGACGGGTTGACCTGCGTACAGGAGGCGGATGGCAACTTCTGTAGAAGGAGTAAGTACCTGAAAGGATAGTATGAAGGAGTGGAATTCCCTGCCAGCGCCTATACTTCCGAGATTATATAACCCGTCACCTTCAAGTCAAGGGTGAATAGGCAGCTTCTGGGCGATATTAGACATCGTAGGCCTCTCTGCCCTCGGCTAGTATGTGGCCATGAGTAAGCCCATTTCAAATAAATAAAAAATATCCAAGATGCTTATCAAATCATCAAGCTATCCAGTCTACTCCTGGATGTAGGCCTCTCCTAATAATTACGCATGTAGATGCTTTAGGAGGTCAATTCGATCGCAGTAATGTGTCTATGATGAATGTCAACACCATAGATATTGAGTTGATAAAACAAAAGAGGGGTACAAAAGACCCCAATCGGTTGAAGAGTCTGGAATTACTGTGGTCACTAATAAAATAAGGTTAGATAACAATGCGTATGAACGCATTAGAAGGTAAACCCCTATAATCACCACGCTGCTGGGTCGCAGGAGTGTGACCACTATGAGGACGCTGCTGCCCAACATCAATCTTCAATCAAAGAATGATCAGTGACACTTCAATCCCGTAGTCGGCTCTTACGACACCCACGGGTAGAGTTGGGGTGGTGATATGTATTCTTACTGCCGTCACCACATGGCCATGATGGCCACAGATGCCTATCAATAATGCTCAATAGTGTATTGTAGTTTCCTCAATCTGTCACTATTTTTCACTATTGCGACAAAGACAGTAGAGTATTTCTCGTTTAGATTTGTGAGTTGTCACGTCACAGCCATCAAGTCATGTACAAAACGTTAATGTTTCCTCAACTTATTTTCTATATTTTTATATATCAACAGAAAGCTCGACGCAGGGCCAGGGGCTACTTCATAAATAAGTATCAAAATGGTGGTCTTCCTGGAAACCCTTGACTTTCGTCCATGGACACACACCTGTCAAACTAAATAAGAAATACCCCATCCGCACGATTTATACAATTTCTTAATTTTCAGTGGAATCTGACTGCCACACAGCCCAAGATGAGTACGACGCGAGGCATGAATCGGGTCAAATCGGGTCTTTGGAACAGCGACCAGCCTGTGATGGCAAGGGCCGCTACCAGCACTTCTACTGTGTGCCTACGCAGACGTATGTGCTTTTATCTTCAAAAGAACAATGACAGGCATATGTAACTGACCTAGTTCATACAATGGCTGCTCCTCGGAAAACTAACAAAAAAAGACAGATCAATGCTAAGAGCTTTAAAAAACAGAATATGGAGACAATATAAGCGATAGTGGAAAATATGTCAAAAGCCGGTTGTGGTTGCATTTAGACGGCAGATCCATTTGTTGGTTTGCCTCCTACTCATTATGTTATAAAAATGTTGAATCGAATCAGTTTAAAAGCAATGGTCCTTCGAACCGCACTTATTAAAAGATTTTTTTTGTTTGAAAGTAACTACGATTCTAGCTAAAGGCATACCTTTAAAAACGTATTCGTATTTTCCAGATGTTTCTGCCAATCGGACGAAGGAGAGCGGCTGTTTGGAGAGGTTCTGCACCAGGGCGCGGTGACTGAACGGAATATGCATTGTGGTTTGTTTTGCTATTTAATGGCTTCTTGTTTCTTATCATGGTCGTATATTGTAGGTATTTTAACGTGTATATGAATGTGGATATTCACGTAGGGTATTGTTTTGCAAGCTAAACCACTAATTGGAGTTCGAGGCCAAAGAAACTACGACAGATGCGTTACTGTCAAATCTGTCAAAGTCTCTTAAGTCATTGTCAAATAAAGTTTTCAGGTTTCGACAACCTTTTTGTCATTAATGTTTTTTATTTAAAATAATTCGTAATTAAAACATTACATACCACTGTAATGTTTGTACACCTTTTTGTTTAATATGGCTGTCACAACTAGAATTATCTTAAAAACACGTAAATACCTAAAAACTTTTATTTTCTTTAAACTAACATTGATATGACAAAATTTTATCGTAAAGAACTTAAAATGATAAGAGCCTACGTTTCAAAGCCTATTTTAACCCACTTACGCCGACCAGGTGTTATAACACCGATTTTTTTTCTTTTTGATTTAGATAATTGTAGTGTTTTATTGACAATTAATCACTTTATCGTAAAAAATCCGGGGGTCACATTTTTTGGTTTCAGGCTTATCTGGGTTAAAAAGAAGTTAAATCACCGGTGAACACAAACGACAGCGTGCCATATTTATTAAGACAGTATGGTTAAATTACTAAGTGAGCCCCTGCCTTATCACGGGTTAAAATTATGGGAAAGAAATTTGGAAAAGTAAAATGAAAGTATTTTTTGTATTTTATTTTTTATTTGTCTTCTTTATCACTTATCCTCCTGAGTCCTGGGTAAAAATCGAGTGGCCTCCCATAAAAGCCAAGCAAGAGTCCTTTATAACCAGTCCATCAGTGTTGAGTCCTGAACTTACTGACGCTTATTTTAAGGTTTAAAATGCCTTTGTCAGATTTTTGTTGGAACAAAGTTGGTTATACTATATACTCTAAGAGGTATATTTTAAGCATTTTCTTTTACTAATTATTTGAGTGTCATAAAGGCCTCTCGGCTTTTATGTGACTAATATTATATGTACAATGTTTTTTTTTATCTGGCGAATATGTGTCATTATATACGAAATCAGGTGTATCTTTGAAAAATAAAATTTTACGAATACGAAATGTGAACATAAAGCACGCTACAAAGTAATATTTTGGAATTTCCTAAACGTATGCAGAAATAGGGTTTTAATTTATGTGTGGTTAAATTGTTGTACCAAATGTTATTAACACCTGAGGTGATACAAGCTCAATACCAACTTTGTTACTAATAATTGCGGATAATTAAATTTTATTAAAATATCTTATATTTACGTGAAAATAAGTAAATAATATTGTTTCTATAAATTAAAGAATTAAAATTACCAATAAATAAGATATCTCAACGCCTGTTCTTAGAAAATAAGGATTTACTAATGTAAGAACATTTTATTACTGTGGCAATATTTTCATACTATCTTTGGCCTCGAACTCCAATTACTGGTATAGACCAGTCATTTTTTTCTTCGTGATCTCCTTCTCATTCTCGCTTTCATAATTTCCTCCTGATGTAAGGACACCTATAAGCCTTCCGTCTGTGGTGGAGCACAAAACGGGTTTTTAGTGCCGTTAAAATGTAAACTCTAAATTCGACATTTTAGGTCAAAAGTTATAGGATAGCACACACACTTCAAAAGCAATACCAACTCCTCCTCTTTGAAGAACCTCACCCGTTTTTAAAGTAGGTACCTACCTGCTTAAAATAGTGACAATGTACATTACATACATCAGTTTAGCTCATTCCACTGCTGGGGCCTATTTATCAAAAGCTTGTAACTTGTAATAAGTGGAAGTTTTTTTATCGCCATTAATGAGATAAGGACTTCCGCTTGTATTACTATTTCCAAGCTTTTGATAAACAGGCTCCTGAACGTAGACCTCTCCTATTAACTATTATGGACGCATTAGAAGGTAATGCCCATAATCGCCACGATAGGCAAGCGGCGATCGCAGTTGTGTGTCCATCCACTACGATGATGCTGCTGCCCATCATCAATCAAATCAAAGAATGGTCAGCGACACTTAAATCTCTAAGTCTACTCTTACGGCACCCGTGGGAAGAGTTGGAGGTAAGTACTTACAAGTTTCGGCAAAAAGCCTTTGAGCTTACCATAGGGCTAATGATGGTCCCGTTTTATCTATTTACGCACGTCACTTATTTCGCACTTGCATACTTATTAAGGTGCATTCAGAATTCAGACCAAACGAGCATTCGCTATTCTAACCCCCTACTCTTCGAAATTCGATCGTTACACAAAACTTGATTCGTTGATTTATTTGAGTGGGGACAGAACAGCGAATGTTCGTTTGGTCTGAATGCACCTTTAGAACGTGATGGCAACGCCGACAAACGATTAGACGCGGTACCATCATAAGCCTACATGAAACTAGGTCGATTTGTGTACGGTTCTCCATACAAATGTAAAATAATTATTTCTTCAGGCTGTTCCCGTCTCCACCACAAAATCCAGAAGTCGATCTCCCCCGGAGTCCCGCAGCCCGTGGTCGGACTCCGCTGCACTTCGGACGGCAACTTCAGCCCTATGCAGTGCTTGAATAACGACTGTTATTGCGTGGACGAGGTCACAGGCGCCATGAAGGGAGACGAGAGAATCAATCTGGAGACCGAGCCGCTGTCAGAGTTGTCGTGCTGTAAGTTTTTAAGAAAAAAAAGAAGAACAATTTAGAAAGTCATCAGCTCTAGGCATAGGTTTACCATGGAGGTGTCGGTCCTTCTGTTTTAAGAAATGATAGGTTAAAAAATCCCAATATATCAGTACTAAGACGGCTAGGAACAAAGCTTTAGGCTTGCCTAACGCTTAAGTAGTAGCTTTCATAGAATAATCACCAAATTAAAAATTTTAAAAACCGACTTCAACCGATTTCTCAAAGATCCCCGATTTGTTTCCATCATTGGTTTCCTCAAATCTTACTTTCTGAATGCAAATTCTTGTAAATGAATGAAAATTACCAAAAGCGCCATACATGTACCTGTAACATTTGAAGAGATCCCTCGATTTCTCCAGGATCCCATCATCAGACCCCAACTTGGTGCCAATGGGACCATCTCGGGGTAATACACGTTCGATCACAAAAAGAAATTTTAGAATCGGTTCACTATTCTCGGAGATATCAGGTAACATACATACAACAAAAAAAAAAAAAAAAAATAAAAATTCAGTCGAATTGAGAACCTCCTCCTTTTTTTGAAGTCGGTTAAAAAAGAAGGAGAAAGGTTGTTCAAAGAGTACATCTTAGTATCATCCTTCTGTATCGAGAAATGCAGACATCTCATAATTACAAATACAAGTAATTTATTCGTGGCAAATATAACAAGCATGACAGACAAATTCAGCATTTAATATTATACCACAAAGTGGACTCGCCTCAGCATAATTCAAAATCTGATGGCCTAAAAACCTTCGTTTACACATTGTTATAAGCGGTTGCGCACGAAATGGGCCTAAATCTTGCACGGTGTGATGGCCAATCTATAACAGTGTTGGATTCTACGAGTATGTGACCCTGGTAAGAAGTCTTGTCTCCGACGGTCTAAAAGTCACAAAATCCGGAAGTCCATCTCCCCCGGAGTCCCGCAGCCCGTGGTCGGGCTCCGCTGCACTTCGGACGGCAACTTCAGCCCTATGCAGTGCTTAAATAACGACTGTTATTGCGTGGACGAGGTCACAGGCGCCATGAAGGGAGACGAGAGAATCAATCTGGAGAGCGAGCCGCTTTCAGAGTTGTCGTGCTGTAAGTTTTTAAGAAAAAAAGAAGAACGATTTAGATAGTCATCAGCTCTAGGCATAGTTCTACCATGGAGATGTCGGTCCTTCTGTTTCAAGAAATGATAGGTTAAAAAATCCCAATAAATCAGTACTTATTATAGGTTAGGAACAAGACTTTTAGGCTTGTCGTCGGCAGGACGCTTAAGTAGTATATATAAGAAAAAAGAAGAAAGATTTTGAAAGACCTTAGCGCTCAAAGAGAGTAGGTAGTACAGCTACATCTTGGAACCATGGATGCTGTTGGTACTTGCGTATCGAGAAATGCAGAAATCTCATAATTCAAAATCTAAAAAACCCAAAATATGCCTTTAGGGGCATTTTCATTTCTAGGGACACCCAATTAGCTTAACTCTCACACGTCTGCTTTGTAACGACAATTAAGCATCAAATATTAACAAAAATATTTTTTTATCATTTAATCCAGAAAGAATACGCGTTTATGCAATATAAAACATATTCATATTCATATTCATATTCATATTCATATCATTTATTGCGTTTCATGTTGTACATAAGGTCTTATATTATTATTACAAAAGTTCGAGAACATGAACCCTGCAAGGGCACAGCAATCTTAATAAATACCTACACGGTACAGAATATAATTAATAATTATCAATGCACACAAATTAATGAAATAATTTTAAATTAATTGGTAAAAAATATACATAATAATTATACTTAGAAATTAACAAACAAACAAAAACTTTAAATATTGGCAAACATTGAATCAGAACCCAAATCTAGTGTCAAAGAAGCTCAAAAATCATGCTTATGTTATTACTATCGTTCAGATAGGAAATCCAGTATGTCATAATAACATTTCCGAACTAAGAGGGCCCTCAGATCCCGTTTGAATTTTCGTGTGTTTGGTTCGAGTTTAATACAATCTGGTAGTTTATTGAAAATTTTGACACACATTGCAAATGGGCCAGAGTGTACCATTTGCATTTTTGACATCGGCCTTTCCAGTTTATTGCGAGGTCTCAAATTTTCCGCTCGCGTGTATATAGGAAACAAGTGCGAATTTTGCTTTACAAAAACGCAAACCTCCATGATATATATTGAAGGCAGGGTGAGAATGTCTTGTTCAATGAAATGCGGTCTGCAGCTTTCTAGCATCCCTATATTTACTATGATTCTGAGGCAGCGCTTTTGCAACACAAATAAATGCAACATATCCGTACTGTTTCCCCATAACACAATACCATACTTTAGCCAAGCATGTGCATAGGCGTAGTATGCACTTGTGGCTGTTTTAACATCTGTACATGTTTTCAGTTTGTAGAGTGCGTAAGTAAATCTGCTTAGTTTTAACATTACTTTATTTATGTGTTCCTTCCAGTTTAATAAAGAATCAATTGTAACTCCAAGCAACGGAAAAGTTTCAACACAATCTAGTGATGTATCATTAATTTGATATTCTGTATTTATAGCTCGTCTTTGGTATGGCCTAAATTGCATTAATTTCGTTTTGGCAAAGTTCACTTGTAAGTTATGATCGGTTAGCCAGGATGTTACACTTGTAAATACAGAGTCCAATTGATTCACTAAGTCTTCGTCATCTCTACATGGTATCACAAGTGATATATCATCCGCGAACATGGTGGTAGGGATATCTATTATTGTAGGCAGGTCGTTTATATACAACAAAAAAAGGATACAACCGAGAACTGTCCCTTGTGGTATAGATTGGGTTACGTTAAGTTCTCTTGATCGTAATTTTGTTATATTGCCAGTTGCAAAGTTATAATGATCGATTTCTACAGCTTGCACACGATTTGCCAGATATGAGGAAAACCAGTTATGGACTACTCCTCTGATACCAATACCAAATAATTTTTGTAATAGGATTTCGTGTCTAACTCTATCGTAGGCTTTACTCATGTCCAACAAAACGCCAATAGCATACTGCTTACTATTTATTATATTTAGTATACTGTGTATATATTTGAAAACCGCTAATGTTGTAGACCTATTCTTCCTAAATCCGTTTTGAGACTCATTAAAAACGTTAAATTTTTCACAAAATGAATACAACCGTGTAGTCATCGCAGACTCAAAAATTTTTGAGAAAGTAGTTAGGAGTGCTATCGGCCGGTAGTTACAGCAGTCTGTTTGATTACCTTTTTTAAAAACTGGTTTGATTATGGCTAGTTTAAGAGCTTCAGGGAAAACTCCTGCAGTGAATGACTGGTTAATTAGGCACGCTAACGGAGCAGCAAGTTCTTGTGCACACTTTCTAATAAGTATAGGAGGTAGTTCGTCTATGCCAAAACTACGCTTATTTTTTAGGTTGCGAATGATTTTATAAGTTTCCTGAACTGTAACAGGCGAGAGGTACATTGAGTTCTCAGCCGCAGAGACAACAGGGCGGCCTAAGGGGCGGTCTGCATGCTCGCAGAAACCTACGTGTGAAAAATATCTGTTGAACTCATTAGCCACGTCAATAGGGTCCTCTAAAGTAGTGTCTTGAAAAGTAAGTTTAATATTCTTTTTTATTTTGAAATGTGATTTATTGGTCTGTTCTTTTATTATATTCCACATGGATTTGGTAACATTACTAGATTTTTTCATGCGTTTAATATTTTGCAAACGTTTCGAAGTAGAGACTACTCTTTTTAAAACTTTTTCATATTTTTTATAGTAGTTGTGAATAGTTTTATCGTTGCACGTTAATAAGAATATTTTTAAGAGTCTTTTTTGCTTACACGATCTTTTTATTCCCTTTGTGAGCCATGTCGTTTTAGACCTATTTTGGTGTTTAATTTTAATGTTAGGTATATACACATCTAACATGTTTTTAAGTACTGTAATAAAGGTATTAAAATTGTCGTTAACATTTTTAGATTCGTCGAAGATTTGGAAAAAGTTTATTTTTTTCAGAGATTCTTTAAAATTAGTCATGTTGTGATTATTAAACTGCCTTTTCCGTAATGTCCAATTATCACATGTATTAATTATTTTCGAAGGTATAGTTACATGTATTCCTTTGTGGTCTGATAGACCATAATCATTTATTTGTACCTGTAAATTTTGCCTTTTAAAATTAGTGAACAGAAGATCCAAACAAGTTGCACTAGTATCAGTAACCCTGGTAGGTACTGTTACGTGCTGATAAAAATTAAAACAGTTCATTTGGCTGAGTAATTTTAAAGATGATGTAGTATTATCTAAGATATTTACATTTAGATCGCCTCCTATAACAATGTCTCGGCTAGAGTATCTCTTTTGTAATAATTGTAAAAGTTCAGTTAAACAGTTATAAAAAGTGTCGGGCATTCTTTTGCTATCCGGCCAGTAGATGTTTATTATCAATAAATTATGCTTAGGTAGATCTATTCCGCATACTTCGAAAACATATTCTATAGACATCGCTTTTATATCGCTACATTCAACGAATTCAATGTTGTCCCTTTCCTTTATGAGAATACACACACCACCCCCTTCGCGGTGTGATCGACAGTACGACGACGCCAGTAGGTATCCATCCACTTGTAGTAGGTCCAGTTTTGAATAAGTGAGCCAAGTTTCACTTAAACAAAGTATGTTTAGATTTGTTTCCTCGTTTGATAAAGATGTTAGAAGGTGGCATTTGTTCTTAACACTGCGCATATTTTGATATAACATAATCAGTGAGTCGAATGATTTTTTAGAGATTAATTGACTAAATTTAGGTTCGAAAAAAACTATTTGACAATTGTTTATCATTATTAAAAGAGTGGGGTGTTAATTTAGTGTTGTACATATCGATATGTGTGAGTGAATTTAAAAGGTCTATCAGGTCATTAAAGATAGTAATAAATCCCTGCCGATTTACATTTACATAAATACAGTGGATTTACTAAATGTTTCAGGCTTAATTAAGGGTAGTCAAATTAAGGGTTAATATTAATATAATTTTGTTATCCTACTTCCAGATGACGAATCTCTCGACCTCTTCCCCTCCACCGGCCGCCCCCCCTTCAACTACACCTCCCCTTGCCTGGAGGAAATGAGAGAAAGGATAGCCTTCCTGGAAGAGAGTGAGGAGGACGGATTCAACGTAGACTTCTTCAGTGGTATACCGGAATGTTTGCCTGATGCGACTTATGGTCGGGTGGTGCGAAGCAGAACTGGGTCGTAAGTATAGTTTGACTAGGGTTCTACTTATTGAGGCATAGGTAGATAGAGTGAATTATACTCCCTCTTTCTTACACTTTGTCAGCCTCCAGAGTCTGGTTAGGAGTGACCCTGCCTACGAAGCTGTGTCACTATCTATTATACTTATATATCGTCGTTTGGTAGGTACCCACGTCACAAGACTCACAAGGCTTAATTGAACTTACCGTGGGGTTAGTCGTTTTGTGTAAGATGTCCCAAGATATTTGTTTAAAGTATAACCCCCTTATTCATAAACGTTTGTTAACTTAACAAGCCGCTAATAATTGTTTGTCCCTTTTGCTCTTATGGACACATTGTTAAGATCGAAAGGGACAAACAATTATTAGCGGCTTGTTAAGATAACAAACGTTTATGAACAAGGGGATAAAACTTTAAATAAATCACACTCTATGGCGCGGCAATTTATATTTTGGCTCGGTTGGCAGAACTGATTTGCGTTTCGTTATTGCAGCAAAATTTGCGTCAACGAGCGTGGGCAACCTATAGAGGGGTACGAAGCGTTGCCGGGCACTCCGGAATACGAGGAAATGAATTGTAGTAAGTTTTACATGGTTTACATTTGCAATATTGCCTTCTCGGAGTGATACAAAATGTTTTTAATTATATTTGTAAATAATAATAAAATTTACGTAACTTCCTAGGGAGATTCACTGTAAAATACGCCATGACAGTGAAATGGCGCGTAATTCAGAATTTGTGTATTCGCGGTGTGTAATAGGCGGGTCTCCCTCGAGATCCCTAACATCGTCTGTCCTAAAATCACTTGCCCGAACTGTTTTGCACTAATGGGCATTAGCCCTATCGATCAGTTGCAATAACACTCATTTTCCATAATGTAATGATTGTCCTAAAACTCACTTGCCCAAATAATTTTTTACCATAACTGTTAAAAACCCTAATGTTATTTTCCATATTCTTCGAAATCCCTAATAACGTTTCACCTCATGTCATTTAGCCTAAATGTTGTTGTCCTAAGAGACAGAAGCCCTAGCGATCAATAGCCATACCTAACGATATTTAATCATAATGTCGGTAATGGTTACACAATTTTTTTTTTAATTTTAGAGAGATATTGGTTCCTAAATAAAATTTGGGGGTGCCTGTCGTGTCGCATAACGTCGACTGTCCTAAAATTTTTTTGCCGAGAATGTATGGCATAATGTTACATGGCATACTACTTGTTTAGCCTACTTAATTTTGCGCATACACGTTTAAAATACCTACACCATATTTATTCTAATATTGATTACTCGAATGTCGAATGACCTAAAGCATAATATAATAAATATTGTTTTCCCTACTACTCGAACTGTCAATTTTCACTGCGCCTACTTTTATCATGTCCGAAATTTCATTCAAAAAGGCATTTTAATAACAACATGCAAAACATTTGAACAACAGGGTGAATGGTTAAAAAAAATGTTCAAGTAATAAACCACGGTAAAACCGACGTGGATTGGATAGGTTTCGAAACTAGGGCGGAGTGGATGGCGTAGTCTTTAAATACTTAAGTATTTTTAATCAATTGTTTACACATCCTCATACTTACAAAGCCAAAAAAAGGGGGGACGGGGGGGCGAAGCCCCCACCAGGGGGCTCGGGGGGCGAAGCCCTCTACCACGGGGCTCGGGGGGCGAAGCCCCCCGCTTTAAAAAAGAATTAATCTGAACATCCCCTACCTTAACCTGGATAGGTTCGTTAGGTACCTTTTATCCCTTAGAGCGGAAATAGAAGCCCCGCGCAGCGGGGCTTCGTCAACCGGTTCCCAGGTCAAAATTGCTCACTTAAATTCTTTGGACAACAGGGCGAATTATTTAGTAATAGTTAAGTATAAGGAATAAAAAAATATTTTTAAAGCTAGTTAAAGGTAGGTAATCACCATTAGTACATCAAATAGTAGGAACATCACCATTATGCACAATAATTTTTCGATACATATACATTAGACACGAAAATTATTAGAACAAACAATATTTAGGAACAACCAAGTTAGGATTAACAATTTCGGCATAGCAAAAATATGCGCAACAATGTTTATGCCATTCATTTTTCGGCGTAAAGTTGTTATGCGACAAATTTTTCGAAATAAAAACATTATGCCACCCGATATAGACCCAAAATTTGGTTTTTGGATATCTTGGTAATTATAAAGTTAGACAAGTTGTCCATACAAAACATGCTTATTTTAGCGTCCTCTATACGATAGCATAAAAAAATACGTGTTATAATGACACCACCCCCATCAAAAAATTTCCCGCGCCCCCTTTGCTATACTCCGACCCGTCAGGTCAGCAGCTTACAGATATAGGATAAACTGCAATAGGCCATACAGAGTTAGGAAATACGATTATTAGGATTATCGATCATTAGGCTTACTGACAATTATGATACATGACTATTATTGCATATAACGTTAGGATGAATAATTGATATGGAAAATGATAATTAGGATATAACGCATTAGGGAAAACAAACATCATCCATGCGATATTAGGAAAATTAAAAATATGGCATATGAGCGTTAGGACAAATGATCATTCGGACATAAAACGTTAGTGAATGTAAAAATAGGTCAAAAAACGTTAGGGATTCAGATATAGATCCGTAATAGGCATGATGACTGGCAAGTCAAATCAGCATCTTTTTTCGAGCTGTCAAAACGATCACCACTATGGAATTTTACATGAAATACTCAAAAGTGACGTCACGCACGTTTGAGTAGTGCCAAATGACCTACTCTTTTAAATAATTTATAATTTATTAAATAGAAGTTCTGTACAAAAATTACTGCAATCTACATCTCAGTAATAATTTCTTCTTGTATTATGTCATGCATAATGTTAAATAAAATAATTTATTTTAACTACATGAGCGACTGTGAGCACAATTAAACCCAAAAATAGCTAAGTAGCTATATTTTATAATATTTACGTAAAACTTATTTTCCAGATTGTGCCCTAACAACCCTGTTAATGGCATCGCTCAGTGAAAAGCCAGTGTGCTGCAAAAATGGTAACTTCAGACCGATACAATGCCGTCGCGGCGTTTGCCGCTGCGTGGACGCAGATGGGCGGCAAATTGGAGTGGAATCCAGCAATTTGGCCGAGTTATCCTGTTACAGAGGGAATGAAGACTGGAAAACTTGTTAATAAAGTTATAATTATTACTAATCTTGAATTATTCATTGTATCGTCGAGTACATAGTGGAGCTTTAATGCGATGATTAAAACCCAAAATATCAATTATTTAAATATTTAATTGCAGACAAATATCTTATAAGGCGAATGTATAAAAGTGAAGAGAACGGGTAGGTATACAAATTTATTAATAGCGACGCGTTATGGCGCCTGATAGAATTGCACAGCAACAAATCACTCGAGAACGACACTGTCAGGTTCAGGGGCTGAACATTTATTTTATTATACAAACATAGCCATGTCAGTTCCAGAACCACAAATGGTTACAGATATACTTTGGCCAATGAGTTTGTCAGTAGAAAAATGTAGGCGCGAAGAGTTGACTGCTCATAGAAAAATTGAATTTGCCGCCTTATTCTACTGACAAGCTGGTTTGCCAGAACATAGTAATCTATTTGCTATTATTTATTCGGTGTTATTTTCCGATTAAGGGTCAAACAGAAGTTTGGCTCCGTACAAATAAATACAGCGATATATCGCCTTTTTTGTCATAAATTGATGATAGTGATTGCTAAACTGAATATTGAGTGGAAGTTTTACACATGAAATACGAACTGGAAGCGCTATTCGATCATTTTATCTGGCGATGGAATTTACTTGCCAGATGTTGAGGACATAAGGAAATATCTCGGTATCTTGGCGAGAGCACGGCCGTGCCTCCGAAATTGCGTTTTGTTACTGCTTCCAAGTCTTTCTACAAAGGCTAAAATAACTAGAATCCGGGCTATTGTGCTGACATGACATAAAAAACAAATTTGACAGCCATCTGTCAAGTTGCTAGAAAAGTGAATGTTTTTTCACGATTTCGCGTCTTTTTGTTTCGTTTAACATTCTATATGTTGAAAGGCAATACTGAAAACAACTCTTCTGACATGTAGCCTTTTCTGCAAACTGTAAAAGCGCACGTACCTTCTATTGTGTCGGCATA